>QGDZ01000016.1:0-218398 GCA_004367075.1 Fusarium incarnatum | reverse complement strand
CTCACACCCCTGTGGACTGTATTGAGGTGATGGAAATGTGGTGGCGAAAAGACACTAAAATGACCAGTTGTGGGCGCCAAAGAGATCTGCTCCTGGAACGACAAGTGTATTTACTTGAATACTGCTGTAACTACATAATCGATGACCTCAGGATCGGAAGAGGTGCTCAAACTTTGGCTTCCTTTCCAACATCTTGATCTCCTGCTTCATGGCATCAATGCGGTAGTTTTTGAACGCCTCCTCTATTCGACCCTTGACCTCTGGGTTCTTTGTGATAGTTCGTGAAGCTGAAGCCGTGCCAGTGATAAGACCCAGTTCCCCACCAAGGAATGTACCTCCAACGGCAAAGAAGAAGTAAGTTGCCGCGTCACCCCATTTGGAAGGTGACAGTTTGTCAGAAATATCAGGGATAGGTTCTATCCCGGTTAGAAAAGGACGAATTTAATTCAGAATCAACGTACTGGTACGACCATCCGCGAATTGAACAGCCACGGGCTTTTCCATAGCTCTGAAGGCGTTAAAGTAGGCCAATCTCATATTCCTCAGCCTCCAGGCGCAGTATATGCCCAGGCCTGCACCTACAAGCGAGCCTAGCTTTGCATGGGTGGATACCTTACTCCCTGCACGTTTCAGGGTGTCTCGCTCATCCTGGTTCAAACTGAACAGTCACATCAGTATCCAAAAACAGAGAAGAAAAAGACAGGCATACTCATGCTGCATATGCTCCTCGGCGAGTCCACGAAGATCCTTGCTTCTCCCGGATCGAAAAGCGGCTAGTGATTCTGGCATGGTTGGGATTGTACTGTAGTGATGTTCAGGTCAGATCTGATCTGATATGGGGCATCTTGACAGCTGGGCCCTTTATCTGCAAATTTTGGGGTAGTTATAACTGGGTCTGCGAATCTGACATCAGACTACGTACAACACTCGATGCCAGCATCTTAATGTCATGCTTACAGTTCTATTCCCGCGCTGTAGTTACCCCGTCACGTTTAAGTCATTTTTGAGAATCAAGCATATCAGGGCTGAAAGCAGTCTAACGTTGCATCCTTCGACTACGCTAAGTCAATATTGCAGGGGGTTCTGGGCTGATCAGTCCTTGATGCTACTCCGGAGCTGAGGCGGCGCTACAGCGATTGGTAGATGGCCAAGTCCGGCGACGGTGATTGGAGAGTCCCGCCAAGCTACAACGATTGGTGGAGGCAACTTCGTAGCTGCAGCGATTGGTGGATGCTGAGTGTGGCGACGGTGATTGGCGAATGCTATCTCGGAGCTACAGCGATCCGAAGATGTAGCACGGTGACATGATTGGAAAATGCTACCCCGGAACTACAGCGATCGGTGGATGCTACTCTTGAACTGAACCCAGCGACAGTGATTGGGGGATTCCACCAAGCCCCCCAAGACTCTGTAGTGGAAGTTTATTTTGGTGTGCTCAGCCTTATTAAAAGCGCACGTACAGATGACGCTTTTTATACGCGTATAAATGATGCTTGCAGATATGATGTCCAAATTCGCCAAGGACTTTCGCCAAAACCTGCAGGCTGACGTTTAATGTAAACGTTATCGTGAGATGATCTAGATATGAATGACTTGTTATAGATGGATGGCATTTTATGATGAGTCTGACATGGAAATGGGAGGTTTGTTAAGTTCGTTACTGAGACTAAAACAGGGAACAGATAATCGTGGAACTGTAAAGAACTCAGGATCTCTTAGCTAGGTCATGATAAAAGCCAGAGGCAAATCCTTTGGATCTTTGAAGTGAACCACATCGCACAAATATTCTCAACAATCACATATCACAAAAAGCAACACCAACAATGACGGAAGTAGCCAAGTATGTTTCTCATCACCAGAACCCTGCCTATCACCAGAACCCTGTCCCTGTCTAACTTGTGACAAGGCCCGTTTATACCACCGCCTACAAGCCTCATCCCACCGAGCGGATGAAGGCGGCTCTCTGGACAGGTTCAAAGTCCATTGAGCTAGGCGAAGTTCCGAAACCAACCATCACAGCCCCCGCCGACGCCATCGTCCATATAACCCACTGCACCATCTGCGGTTCCGACCTCCACATGTACAATGGCGATCTTAACAAGGTTATGGAGAAGGGGTTGATCATGGGCCACGAAGCCATTGGCATCGTTGAAGAGGTCGGTTCCGCGGTCAAGAACTTGAGTGTTGGAGACAGGGTCATTATCCTACCTGTCATCGCTTGCGGAGACTGCTTCTACTGCAAGAAGAAGGAGTACTCGCTCTGTGATAAGACGAACCCTTCCAAGGAGCTAGATGGCATGTACGGCCATCGCCTGTCAGGTATTTTTGGGTATTCTTTGATCACTGGTGGGTACCCTGGTGATCAAGCTGAATACTGTCGCGTTCCTAATGCAGATCTTACCTGCGTCAAGGCTCCCCATGACATTGATCCCAAGAAGCTGGTTGGCCTGGCCGATGTAACCCCTACTGCTTGGCACGGAAACGAGCTGGCCGAGGTAGGCGAGGGAGACGTCGTCGGCGTCTGGGGCTGTGGTGCCGTCGGTCTCTCGATCCAACGTCTTGCCAAGCTTCGAGGAGCGAGCAAGGTATACGCCATCGACAAGGATGAGCATCGTCTCGACATCGCCAAGTCGTATGGCATGATTCCTGTCAATGTTAATCTTCACAGCGATCCTGCCGATTACATCCTGTCCGTCGAACCCCACGGGTTGGACCGTGGTATCGAGGCGAGTGGTTTCAGGAGCACCAACTCTACTGCTCATGCTTCTATGAGAGCGTTGGGTGTTGAGGGTGATAGCTCTGATACTGTTGCTGCGGCTATCAAGGCGACTCGTAAGGGAGGGAATGTTGCTCTGATTGGTGACTTTTTCTACAGCACCAATAACTTTCCCATTGGAATGATGATGGAGAAGGCGATTACTGTACGTGGAGGACAACTCTATGCCCAGAAGGTAAGTCTAACCCAAACTATCATGATGTTGAAACATGCTGATCCGATACCAGTATTTCCCTCTTCTTTTGGACTTGGTTGTTGAGGGTAAATACGATCCCTCTTTCATGTTTACCCACGAAGGTACAATACCCCCCTGCTGAACGAATGTGAGATATGTGACTGACTTTGAGTAGATGACTTTGAGAATATCTCGAAGAACTATGATGCTTTCTTCAGCCACAAGACACCTGGTGGATTGAAGGTCTGCATGGCAACTGCCTTTGGACGCGCCCAGTCGCGTCGTTAGATAGATTCAACTCTTGAGTCTTTAGCTTTTGCACCGGCTCTGATGGTGCTACGTAGCAAATAAATTGCAAACATTATGTTGTGTCTAAAATCCATTTGCTACCCTATGGTGATGTCATTGCCTCTGTTTCCATGAAATGCTTTGTCAGCAGATCCGCCGTTCTGACGGGCGGAGCGATAGTCACGTGAAACACTGGTCACGTGGATTCTTCAGCTGGTTACAGGTGCCTCAATTAACAAGAAGAACAAGGCTCTTTAAATACTCTTCCAGAAAATTCTTCCCGTCCTGTTAGCTGCTAATGACAATGTGTGTCATTCCGTAGATCTTTTAGTGTAGCGGGTCTAGTATTAAAGCCAGAATGTCACGCCGAGTACGAGGGCCGTGCTGAACACGCTAACAACCCGTAGATCTAATTTATTAAGTTAACAGTTGAAGTTAGTCGCAGGGTCAGTGCGGTAATGCTCTAGTCTTCTCTTGTTTATGTATGGCTTTGTCTATGGTAAGTCTATAGTCTTGCTACCTCTCCCTCCAGCGTCCGAACCCAAGCCGTTATTACACGAACCAACCCCTCAACCTCGTCAATCGTATTGCCAGCATGCAAACAAACTCTTACCCTCTCACTTCCTTTAGGTACAGTCGGAGCAACAATCGGTCTCACCGTGAACCCTCTCTCCTGGCAGAACCGTGCTAAACTCCGTGGCTCAGATGTAAAAACAGGGATGATAGGCGATCTGGGTTCTTTGTTGACTCGGATAGCCATTGTCGTCGAACTCAGTGAAGTGAGGAGCCTGTGAGTATGGGTTATAAGCCTCCAGAGGTGCGTAAGTCTGTCATCGATGAGTCCGCTTCGCAAGTATTGGTATGAGATACTTATACTAGCCAGACAAGAGAATGGCAGAGCAGTAGTGTAAATGAGAGTTCGGGCGTAGTTGATCAGATACTCCCTGGTAATAGAAGAGCATAAAACGATAGCTACAATGTCAGCAGTGTCCGCTTCATAAGTAATAAACTTACCTCCAAAAGAGCTCATAGCCTTGCCAAAAGTATGCAACCTCGCAAAAACCTCGTCTTCTAGTCCCAATTCACAGACCAAACCCCTTCCTTGCTTCCCATAAACTCCCGTTGAATGGGCCTCATCGACGATGATATACCCATTCCCTTTCAGTCTTGTCTTGACACAGGTTACAATATCCCTTAACGGCACGACATCTCCATCCATGCTATAAACACCCTCGACAAGAACAAAGACCGGAACATTCTCTTCAATACTCGCAAGAACATCATCGAGCGCCTGAACAGAATTATGCTTAAACGGAATCTTCCTCCCCGCTCGACTAAGTCGCATACCATCATGCGCACTAGCGTGAACAAGCTCATCATAAACAACCACATCGCCCTTTTGGGGCAACGTACTAACCAATCCCACATTCGCATCAAAACCAGAGTTGAATAGTAATCCAGAAGGAGCGTTGTGAAATGTCGCGATTTCACGTTCTAGATTCTCGGCAAAGGTTGAGTTGCCGTCTAGTAAGCGAGATCCACCAGATCCTAGCGATGCATAGCTTTGAAGTAGCTTGTGATAATCTGAGACGAGTGAGGGGATAGATGAGAGCGAGAGGTATGCGTTTGAGGAAAAATCGATATTTGATCGCGGAATCGCAGTCAAGGTTCGGAGTTGAGACTTTTCAGCACGTTTTTGCAAATGAGAGGCCAGTTGCTCCTCTAATTTAGACATTTTGAAAGCAAAAAAAAGTAGTGAAAGAGCATTGATAGAAGGAATAATTAGATGAGTAATTAAATAAATTAATACGAGTATACGGTATACTTTTGTAGTCACGAATTTGTTGAGGTTGAGCTGAATTGCGCCTTTTTCCCCCACCGGCCCAACTACCGTGCCGCCGATCGCACATGCATGTAAATCCCGTTATAAGCCGCGGTCTCCCGGCCGTTCGACCGAGGAGAAACCTGTCCTCTCATCAAGGTGTCTCAACTCCCCAAACCTTTGCCATTACACATCCGCAAAGGCGTTGACAATGCCCCCAGTTTCAGCACTTCTCCGCCGCTCCCTCCGAGCACATCAAGTCTACGGTGCAAACACAGATGTCGGCAAGACAATCTTTAGCACAATTCTCTGCAATGGTGCAGCTAAATGGGGAGATAAAAGCTGGTTTTTGAAACCTGTTTCTACGGGGGCTGCTGATGAGGCCGATGGATGGTAAGTCAAGTTAATGTGTATGGGTCTGGCTGACTTTGTAGTCATATTCAGAAATTTGCTCCTCAAACGGTCCATGAGACGCTTTTTCAGTATGATATTCCTTGCAGCCCACACATAGCTGCCAAAGCGTCAGGAAAAGTAAGATCTCACTCCTTTGTGGAATGAAGCTGACAAAATAGCCCATACCATCAGACCAAGCCGTCCTAGCAAGGATCAACGAAGCAGTCTCTCACTATGGTCCAGGCTGGCTCTTTTTAGAAACAGCAGGCGGCGTGCATTCACCCGGACCATCAGGAACTCCCCAAGCCGACCTCTACGCTCCATTGCGCGCACCCGTTGTTCTAGTCGGTGACTCAAAGCTCGGTGGTATTTCGCAGAGTATATCTGCGTACGAGTCTTTGAAGATGAGGGGGTATGATGTTGAGTCTATTCTGCTGTTTCAGGATGGCAAGTATGAGAATTATCAGTACTTAAAAGAGTATTTCGATAAGCTGGGTGTTCCTGTTGATACGGTTCCTGAACCTCCGGCACGAGTACCTGATATGAAGGAGGATGTTGAGCAGATGAAAGAGTACTACTCTTCGCAGAATATCGATCACGTTCTGGAGCATCTCGACAATCGTGGCAAGCACCGAATCTCGCGTCTTGAATCACTTAGCGAAAAAGCGAGTAAGAAGATCTGGTACCCATTTACCCAGCAAAAGCTCGTCTCAGCAGAAACAATTTCAGCCATCGACTCTGCGCATGGGGATTACTTCCAAGTCCTCAACCCCAAGTCAGACAATCTCCTTCAACCTGCCTTTGACGGCTCAGCATCATGGTGGTCCCAAGGCCTAGGACACGCGAATTCACGTCTTACGCTTGCAGCTGCATATGCAGCTGGTCGATATGGACACGTCATGTTTGCAGAAGCTATTCATGAACCTGCTCTCGCTCTCGCAGAGATTATGCTAGACGGTGCCAAGAATGAGAGGTTCTCGAGGGTGTTTTACTCGGATAATGGGAGCACGGGTTGTGAAGTTGCTGTGAAGATGGCTCTTCGTGCAGCGAGACTTCGTTACGGCTGGGGCCCTAACGAGAATGTGCATATTCTGGGTCTCAAGGGGAGTTATCACGGCGATACGATTGGTGCAATGGACTGTGCTGAACCGTGTGTCTACAATGAAAAGATTGAATGGTATGAAGGAAAGGGTTATTGGTTCGATTATCCCACCATTCAATGCGTCAAGGGTAAGTGGAAGGTGAGTACGCCGGAGGGTATGGGGGATGATCAACAGCTGGGATCCATCTCGGAAGTTTTTGACATTGAATGCCGAGTCAATACCGAGCAGTACCGAAGTTACGCGCGATACATTGAAGAGACTTTACAGAAACTTCAGGATCAGGGAAGAAAGTTTGGAGCGTTGATGATCGAGCCTATTATTCTTGGAGCTGGAGGGATGATATTTGTGTAAGCTTTATTCCTTTGGATTGATGGAAGTTATGCTGACCTTTCAGGGATCCCCTCTTTCAGCGGGCGTTAGTGGATGTCGTTCGTCGCACCTCCACTATAACACCAACCTCTCAAGGCCCACAGTGGACCGGTCTCCCTGTAATTTTTGACGAAGTCTTCACCGGCTTATATCGCCTTGGTCGTTTCTCAGCAGCATCATTCCTCGGCGTCGAACCAGATATCTGTGTTAACGCAAAATTACTCACAGGCGGTCTAGTACCACTCTGCACAACGATGGCATCAGAGAGTATTTTCGACGCGTTTGTCAGTGATGATAAAAGTGATGCGCTTTTGCATGGGCATAGTTATACGGCGCATGCTGTTGGATGTCAAGTTGCTGTTGAGTCAGTGACTGAGATGCAGAGGATGGAAAAGGATGGGGAGTGGAAGTGGGCGGAGTTGGATTGGACTACCGCCGATCAGAATACCCAGGCTTGGAGTGTCTGGTCCAAAGACTTTGTGGATGGCATTTCACATAATTCTCACGTTCTGGGTGTTTGGGCGCTCGGAAGCGTTCTGGCTATCAGTCTGCGCGATGATGCAGGCGTAGGCTACAAGAGCCTTGCAGCAAAGAAACTTCAGAGTTATTTGAGAGAAGGAACCGGATCTTGGAATGCTCATAGTCGAGTTTTGGGGAATGTGTTTTATGTTATGGCGAGTCAGAAGACGAGTCGGGAGAGTATTGCTGAGTTGCAAGGTTTATTGGTGGATGCACTCAAAGCATGATCTCATACACTCATCATTGAGTTTATATCACATTATCATCAAAATTAGACATACTTATAAGAACTTTTAAGAAAAGCCATTGGGCACTGACTTTCTTCTTGCCCTATTGACGTGTTCTTGCATTTTATGCAATTACATAGATGATCATCATACAAGCGAGAACTTTGAAACGCCATTGGTCAGATTGAGAGGGGGTAAAGTTACATCACATTGAAGAAACTTGCATTCTTCACTTACACACAAAACATCCCCCAAATCTCACAAAAATGAATGCCCAACCACAAGAGAAGACTCGCGAGCAGTCTATCGCTGAATTTGAAGCGAGGACTAAGAAAATTCAACAGGAGCATCCTGATGTGGATTTCAAGTCTACCGTCATTGAACCTACCATGAATCTGATGTTTGACATCAAGGTGAGTCTTCCTCTGTATCTTATCGATATTTATCTGACTGGTCATAGGAAAATCTCAAAGACGAAGACAGAAAAAAGCATGAAGAACTCATCACCCTCATGCTCCAAAACACATCCGACCCAGCAAAAGCAGAAAAGTACCTCTGGGAAGCTCGAAACTATCTCAAACCTCATCCCAGCATCCTCAAACTCTTTGACGACATCTACATCAACAAACGACCTGTCCCCGTCATGATTTCCCAACTCCACGACGCGATGAACACAAAACCACCTTCAGCGCCATAAATAGTTTTTAGCTTTTTTTTTTATGACGATATTTCTGTTTTCTGCCCCTCACATGACGCCCCATCAATAGGGCGCAATGACAAGGTTTTTGACCAATTACGTGACTGGTCTGATGATGACTTAGCAAGATTTACGGCTTTCCATTTCTTTCCACCTGCAGCATTCCGAGATGCATATTGCATCCTACCAACATACTGTATGATTGATTGACACGCCCATCATGACTTACAACCAGACTTCATTCTCCGATATGGATCTTTTGGATGGGTTTATGAGTGATGATCTTACGCCTTATGTCTCTGATTCCGCGCCGTTTAACGTGACGCCCAATTTCTCATCTGACCATCTTCCAACACCCAATGAAGCGACCATCCCTCCACAACCAGCAAAAGTCGGAGGACGGTTTACTCGAGAGTCTGTGCGGATATTAAAGAATTGGCTAGCGACGCATCAAAACCATCCATATCCTCGTGAACCGGAGCGAAGAATGCTGCAGGAGGAGACGGGACTTACAAAAACGCAGATATCGAATTGGTTAGCGAATGCAAGACGACGTGGAAAGATTCCGTCGAGTGCTTCGTCCCCGAGAACGAGAGCTATGGATATTCCGCCGAGACCAGGGACGCCCGCTGTGAGGAATACTTCGGATATGGATCCGTTGCAGAGATGGGTTGATTCACCGCCTGAGGATGAACCGGCTGCTGTTACGGCTATCGCGAGGGCTGTAGCTTCTGTTAAGCCGTCTTCTGGTAAGCAATCATGAGTATGACGTCTATCAAGCTAATTTGGTACAGGTTCCACGAGTCCATATACTAGGTTATCTCGTACACCATCGGTTAGAAGTGTCGGTACATCACGGTCCAGCTCCATAAGTTCCGTCAATTCACACACCAGCCGATCATCATTCGGACTTAACGGACTATTTAGTCGAGGTTCTTCTCGACGTAGAAGACGTGCTTATAAAGAAGAACGAAGATCATTGGCTACACCGCATAAAGCCTTCCAATGCACATTCTGCACAGAGACCTTTCGCGCAAAACACGATTGGCAACGGCATGAAAATTCACTTCATCTACCCCTTGAACGTTGGGTCTGTAGTCCCGAAGGACCGCGCGGTCAAAAAGACGACGATATCCAAATCAGATGTGTTTTCTGTGGTCATGTTGATCCAGACGATGCACATATCGAAACACATAATTACTCAGCATGCAAGAATCGGCCAGTCCAAGAACGCACATTCAATCGCAAAGATCATTTGAATCAGCATTTAAAACTGGTTCATAACACGAAATTCGCTGAGTGGCCTATGAGACAATGGAAAGCGCCTCCACCCGCTATACAATCAAGATGTGGATTCTGTAACCTTGTTATGGAGAATTGGAGTGATCGTGTGCATCATTTAGCTGATCACTTTAAAGCTGGTAAAACGATGGCTGATTGGAAGGGTGATTGGGGCTTTGAAGCGCATATTGTTGAGTTGGTTGAGAATTCGATACCGCCTTGTAAGTTACCCTGTGAGTTTGGTATGAGTGGTGCTAATGAGGTAGACTTTATCGAGACGGAGAGGAATAGTCCTTTTCCTTTTGAAGGGAGTAGAGCACTCGTCGAAACGCCCCGAACAGCCTATGAGCTACTTAAACTGGAACTCGCATATTTCATGCAGAATCATTTCTATCAACACGCCAGAATGCCAACAGGCGACGAGATGCAACTCGAAGCATGTCGCATTCTATTCGCATCCGAACCACTATCCCAGACCAATCTAATAGTCTGCTCATGGCTTCGCGATTTAGTGTTCTCGAATGCAGAAATATCACAACGCGCTCAATTCGGTCCTATGAGAACAAACGCAGAATCCCGTCTCTCGTCAATGGAAATCAGTGGTAAGAACAATATTTTCGAAGGATGTCCTTTCGAAACCCAACTCCAGGAATTTGTTCAAGCGAAACAGCTTCTCAATCTCAGCATTCGAGATGATGAGCTACGGGAAGAATGTTGCATGATCGTTGGACGACTAGAGGAAGTTTCAGCTACGCCATCAGACTTTATCGCGAATTGGTTGATCAAGATTATACACTCACCTGGCGATTGGTTACTTCCCTTCCGACAACGGACGGGTATTGAGTTAATTGGTTTATCGGAGGGATTGAATCTTAATGCCATGATTCAAGATTACACACGTCTTGAACAGGAACTAGGTTCATACCTAACCATGCAACGCGTAATCGGTCTCGAACCCACCGATGAAGAACTGCGTCATCAAGCGAGGGTTATAATCCACGGAACAGATTCTTTGATGAATCACACAGCTGCCGACGACGATTACTGGCTTGCAGCTTTTCGACAACGACACTCCAGCACCCCAGAGACATTTCCTTCAGAGACATGGAATACACCTCTAAGGCCCGATCCTCACATTCTTGCTGCGAGGAGTTTAGTGCTCAAGACGAGCACAGCGTTTTTGAACGATCATAATTATTGGAGGTGGTTTACGCAGGAGTTACGGAGGTGGATTGCTGGTATTATGTCGCCGCATAATCCGGCTAGTAGGGTTCCTAGTGATGAGGAGATTCAGCATTATGCTAGGTGGATCAGTTATAATGAGTAAGTCAGCCCGTGAGCGACGTGAAGCGAAGGGGGTGTGCTGAGGAAGTGGAAGCGGTTGAAATGAGTGGGTTCAGAAGTGGTTTGAGAGTTGCGCTAACTGAGGCAGTGATGATCCGTTTAATCAGACTATTGCTGAGAATAAGGACTGGTTGGAAGCCTTTAAACGCGATGTTGGGATTGATAAGGCGCAGGGTCAGGGTCAGATTGGTCAACAGATTGATCAACAAATGGGTCAATAGATGTAAGGGGTTAACTTTAATATCTCAAGGCTTATTTACATCAAGGGCGTTAGCTAGAAGGCGTTTAAGTGATGAAGTCAATCACAGATCTATCTGTATTTTCCCGCCTATAATTATGTACGTTGTGTAATTACAAGCTGTAGCTGTTAAGTTAGCTGCGCTGGAGATGTGCTGTAATACAGCGCCACAACAGTCATACAAGGAAGCAATCAGTGGGCGTATGAGATCGACAAGCTGACCGTGCCCGCTTTGCCAGTGATAGGTCAGTTATAGAACCTTTGTTTCTACTACAAGTTTGAGTTATAAATTGACTTCTAAATTATAAGATTTCTAGTCGACTTTTCGTCGAGGAGACAATAAGGGATGCCGTTCACTACGTCATTTTGCCTATACTCCCGGTTGGGGTCGTATTCCCATTCTCTCTCGTTCAGGTCAACCTTTTCTTTACCCTTTAGCAGCCTTCCTAACCTTCCCCTCACTGATGGTCTTTCGTCATCTTCTAGATTTACCGTAGGACTTGTATACTCCTCCTCTTGCGGAGTCGGTGAGTCATCCTCTATCAAGGTTGACAGACCCATCGTCACTTTGAAATACCGTCGAACCTGCGGGTCTTGCAATTCCCGGAAAGAATCTTCCTGCAGCTGCCTCTCAGGGTCATAGAGACCAAACCCCATCATCGACTCAGAAGAGTTTCGTCTCTTGAGTGCCGATGCTGTGAAACGCTTGAACGAGCTCGAGACGGATACTTGGGAGGAACGTGACGACCGAGATGCCAACGATCTGGACATTGTGGGGTTTCCCTACAACAAACCTTCAAAGACTACAACCCCATTAGTGGACATATCTCCTCTCTTACATCCTCATTAAAAATGGCCCTGGATCCCGTCAAGCACAACCAAAAAAAGGCTCAAGATAGTCTAGTCGCACATACTGGTGCTTGGACCCAAGATGCCAGTTCCTCTCCTTCTAAAAGCGTGGTATGTAAGGTCCTGCTGCAACCAAGGTCTCCAGCTGATCGTGAAGATTGCCAAGATCGAGGAAAGAGTAGAGGACTACAAGAAGAAGGTTGAGAAAAAGACCTGAATTTGTATTTAATGACACACCTTTATAAAATGGTCGGTTACTAACCTAGTTCATAGCAGTATCATCCGTAGTCGGACCAACTCTGTATGTATCCGGCTCTTGTCGTGCGTCACCGATAAGAAGAAGCCTAATCACAATAGTGCGAGCAGATCCTGACCTTTACGAGCTCTTGGTATATAATAGAGGTAAAGGTACAATTCTGGGACTGCGAGATGGCTATCTGCCAACGGTTGTTCATTGTAGGAAAGGATCTTACCTAATGATCACCAATGTGCAAGCGATTGAGCGGAGTTTGCAGTTTCAATAGTATGGAGTGGGAGTTATCAGTAGTCAATCAAGATATGTAAGCATTGGCAAGGCAGCACGATGTTCTGTTGTTTCTTTACCTATCTTATTCTAAAGCTATATAAACATCAGACACTGAACTAATTGGGAATTTTCAGAAAGGGTTCTATTTATAAGTAATTAGCCTGTGATTCAGTGTAGAAATAAATTTGAAAAGCCTGTTGCAATGCTGTGATATTTGGACACCCGTCCAGTTAGGCCATGGGTAATTTTCAACATGCTGAACAAGGAAGTTGCTTAACTTAGCAATAAAACCAAACGACTACAAGGAGAAATAATATCCAAGCAATAGTTATAGCTGGACAGAGTAAAATAGGACCAGATTCAGCAAGATGCATAAGAGTCTAATTTTCAACCGTTTATATAGTAGCTGTTCAATGTTCAATTCGTAGCGTAGAAACGCCAAGTGAGAATCAAGCGGCGCTCCTGTAACACCTGACGGGTTAAATAAATTATACTATATTAATCCTATGAGATAGTATAACACTTAGTAAACGAAAGAGAAAGTCTACCTAAATTAAAGATAGCAAGATAGATAACGAGGATAGAAAGGGAAACGAAGAAAGGTAGAAAGATAGTAAAGAGCCTATAACAAATAAAGGTATACCTGCCTATAATTGAATGGAATCTCCCAAAGTATAAAGAGTGCAGGATATGTCTAAGCTCAGATTGGGTAGATGTGTGAAGTCGATATCAAGAGGGCGCCCTCCTGCTTTCAAGCATCAACAGGACAGTGCCCGGGCATCCGCGCTAGACTGGATGTACTGTAGGTATGAAACCTAACGCTAAAGTGTGGGTAATTAGTGGGCCGCTGTGCTGTAACTGAGAAGAGCAATGTAACTATAGGGTACTCTTAAGCCTACAATAGAAGGTCCTTCAATTTCTAGAGTTTTCTTCGCTAATTATTTATCTATACCCTAAAGGAATATTTCAGGTTTCCCTGGTCGGGTTGCTTACATATGGGGAAGTTTTGCAGTTCAATCGGAGAGGATGGTTTCACCATGCGTCAACCAAAGTTTACTAGACGTATCTTTGCAAGATTGAGACGAGATTGTGTAATGTGACGTATGCTCAGCAGACCGCGTCTCCAACGCGAAAGTCATACGAGGACTTCGTCATCTTGAACGATGCAAAAGAAGAGATTCAGGGACTATACCACGATAAGTTCTTAGATAGTCATTCCCTTATCACCAAGAGCCTCAGTTGCCCCCGTCCCTCCTTCTTTCCCCCGCATCTGGCTCTCAGCGCGGGGTCGAACCACATCGTTGAGAATTACCGCTTACAGCTATGAATTACTGCGCTCGGACTAGCGCAGTATGACGAACCGATCCAACGTGACTGGCTAAGCGACCTGTCCCAAAGCGGCAAGTTTCTGGGCCACGGATATCATCGCCTCAGAAGTTTTTAAATACGCTTATTCCCATCACAATGACTCTGAAGCAGCAATCAGCGTTAACCATGTCTTCACTACTCGAATCAATTGGTCTGCGACAGGACATTGTGCCTTTAGCTGCTATTGCTTTCGGTATTGTGTTATTTGTCGCGGCGTATGAATGGATGCGAAAGGGGAGAACTGCCAAAACTGCTGGTAAGTCATGTCGCAATATCCTTGAGGCGACAGGCTAACTAACTACCCAGTCAAACCTGACGACATAGAATGGAAAACACCTACGCCCAAACCTCTTCCCGACTTCGATCTCGACGTCACCAAACCCCAACTCTACCGTCCCTTCCGCCATGGTCCCAACCACGTAACAATGGGCATCCGCAAGCTCGACTGGAACAACTGGATTGAGATGGACTCCAACTTTATGTGGTTCCATGATACTAAAGTTTCCGAGTTGGAAAAGGATATTGATGCGCATGTTCAGTATGTTGATAACGCGGTTACACGAGATGCTTGCTTTGAGGTTCTGGAGGAGTTGACGGCTTGGTTGACTGTGCGGTATCCCAAGATCTTTTCGCTTGAGGGTGGGAAGTTGAGGAATAGTCTTACCGGAGAGGTTTTCGATTATCCTGCTAGTGAGTGTAGTCACAAATATTTTGTTCTTGGCTAATTGTGTAGGCGACCCTAAGGAAGCGATGGCTACGGCAGCGAAACTGGTTCAGGATGATCTAGTCATTATGGTTGAAGAAGATGGTAAGACTCCCACCTACTTAAATCGACAAATCTAACTCAATAGACGGCCACTATCATCTCGACGCAGGAGCAGTCTGCCTCCCCGGGTTCTGGCGCCTAAGCGAGAAGTTCAGAATGTCTCTCGATACTCTTCACATAGAAGCCAAGGTTCCCCACTACCAGACCAAACTTCAACGTTCTATGAACAAATTCTTCAAGTCTATGCAGCCTGACAAGGCAGTCGTTCGAAACAATGTGAGTATGCTTAAATCATGGGGGTTCACTCTGGCTAACTATTTAGTTCTTTATTCAACTTGATGATGGTCTTCATTGGTCTCATAGAATGGGTGATCAGAACAGTAATGAAGTGGCCTGTAAGTCTCCAACCACCCTCGTAAACCCGACTCTTACTGACAGTTCAGCCTGGGAAACTGCCAATGATAAAGGCCTCACCATCGAAGATCTCTACTTCCGCTCCGAACGTCAATCCCTCCGCCGTCTCCCTCGTTCTAAGGCTCTGCTTTTCACCATCCGAACGTATTTCGAACCGATTACACGTATCGCGCAGGAACCACATGTTCCTGGTCGTCTGGCTGAGGCGATTGACAATTGGGACGAGGCTGCTTCGCTGTATAAGGGAAAACACCACTGGGATGGCATCTTGTTGCCTTATTTGCGTGAGCAGGATGAGAAACAGAAGGAGAGTGGTGTCTTAGAAAAGGCTCCTGAGGGAAGCTTCCCTTACTAGGTATCTCAGGGGGAAACATAGCTAAAAGTTAAACTATCTACTCTATAGAGTGGCCCATCTGGGAGGTCTGGCTCCAGTGTGATTAAAAAAAGATAAAACCTCAATTAGATGCCAAACTCAGCTATTTCTAGCGTATGTCAAGTGTCTAAAATTCCCTAACTTTAGTGACAGCCAGATAATTGCTCTCAGGACGTTAGACATAGATAACCTTTTCTGGATCTTCCTGGAATTTCTTCAAGATGGAGTCTCTCCAAGTCTCGCTCTTTAACTGGCTCTCAAGCCCTCTTGGATAGTAATGACCAGACCTTTGCTCGCGGTCAACCTCCATCGCATCGAGACGATAACATCAATTATGCTTGCACGTCATGCGAGATTGACCTCAATGGCTGCAACGTTGACCCACCTATCAATCCGAGATGAAAAGCCTATTTCGGTAATCGATCAAATTAATCTGCAACTATATGGTCCAAATAGATAGTCACATACACTGGACACAATAGTTACCAAATATGGCTAGTCATCTAGTTGAGTATCTACTCTATCAAGTACCCCACACCATCCTAGTTCATCATCCACTCCGCCTCAACTCTCGGTTCCGTAAAAGCTAGGATCATTAGCAGGACTCTAACATAAGCCATGGGGCGCACTTACTCCTTTTTCCCCAGACAAAATACCAAACCCCGCACAAAAACAGGAAACCCACAAGCACAACAGAGGCGTAGTTCATGGTCTCTGCCGTAACAGGTAACGCAGAGGGCATACTGAAGAGGATCAACTGGAAGAGGATCCACACGATAGATATCGAGTTTGCTACTGTTCCGGTCTTGCCGAGATACCATTTTGCTTTGGCAACTTCTGCTCTGCCGAAAGCAAGGCTCAAGCTGATCGGGATCAGATAGGCCAAGGCAAGGGCCACGACGCCCACAGACACAAAAGCTGTGAAGGCGCTGGTACTGCCGAGATTAATGCACCCCAGGGCGATCTCGATGACGGTAACAAGAGCGAGGGCGTAGATCGGCTGGTTGAGGACGGTTCGTGACCAGATGTTCGAGCCAGGGAGCATGCCGTCTCTTGATAGAGCCCACGTACAGCGGGAGGCTGTTGTTGTGATACTCATGGAGCAAAAGAGCGTGACTAGCAGAACCATGATGAGTAGCGCCAAACTGAGGGGTTTTGATCCAGTGACAGTGTCGATGATGAATGGCAGTGCTTGCCCATAAGGAGCAGCGAGGACAACCTCCAAAGGCGGTAGAGTAAAGCAGATCGGTAGAACAAACGCCAGCATGGAAACTCCACCGATGGGAATACACATGGTGATGGCTCTTGGAACTTCAATTTCTGGGTTGGCACACTCCTCAGTCATGCTCATGATCAGCCCAATAGCCGAAAGGGCATAAGCAGGAGGTAACAATCCAATGAAGAAAGAAAAGTTGCCCCAACCAGATATACTGGGATCGAAATTCCCCAACCCATATGACACTGAATGCCTTCCATCTTTAGCAGTGCAAGCCAGAGCAATAAGGATTGCTACAGTAGTAACAACGCTCCAGATAGCAGCCGCAGTATCTACCAGGGGCAAAGCCTTGTCGGCAACAGCACAGAGCATAAATATGAGAAGACAAATGCCAAAGAAGATATATAATGTTTCGTTCGCAGTGGCCGTCCAGTCGGGTCGATACATAGTAGCCGTCGCGACGATGATCGAAGCAAAGCCAAAGTTGACGGATAGAGCGATCGTCCAATTGCCGATCAGCCAGACCCAGCCTGTGAAGTAAGCCATGGCATGTTGGTAGCTTTTGTTCTCGGTGAGGCGGTAGGACCAGTAGTAAACACCGGAAGACGTTGGGTATCGAGAGGCGAGTTCTCCGAGCGACAAAGCGACTGCACCTTGGAGAAAGACAACCACCAAGACACCGACGAAGAGCGAGAGTTGACCACCGCCGTAGATGGTAGAGATCAAGGGACCGCCGACACCGTAGGGTACTGCTGTGATGGCGAGGGACATGCCCAGGACCGAGACAAAGGATCTGTTTTTTCGGAGTTGTGGAGTTGAAACATCTTGGATAACGCCCTGGCGAGAGCTCTCAGTTCGATAGAGGGATTCTGTTTTAGGAGACATGATGATCGATGATGGCAACTCCAGAAGAGAAGACAACATGTACTGGAGACTTTAATACCTAGACTGAGGAGTTACATCTGGGGAAGACTATTACCAAACAGGTAACATGATAGGCGTTGAGAATCCGGGGAAAGGATGATAAGACTAGGCTATTTACGGCATGTTTTTAGGACAGATGGCTCCGTTGGTGCGGTCCACACTACGCCACTAGCTTCGCGATATCGGGACGCGGGTCATTGGTAGATTGGCGGACATTATAGGTTTGGAGATCAAGTGGTCTTGTTTTACACCGTTCTTTAGATATATCGATAGTTGACCGGGCCGGCCGGACACGTCACGATAAGAGATACCTGCCCGATCTTAAGGTCACGCATCAAGAGAGTAGTATGATACCTGGCTTCTGAGAGTCAATGCTGGTCTGATTCCAGAGTTACCACTTATTCTGGGGTAGTGGTGATTGAAACATCCAATGGCCCTAGTGTACATGGAAGCGAGAAACTAGAGAGCCTAAGGGACGTGGAGGAACTGTCCACTTTCTGTAGGAAGTCAATTGATTCTTTGCAGCTTTCAGGCCTAGGCAATATGCTTCATAATATGTGAAATCATCGAGTAGAACCCATAACTCCTACATACCATCGAAAAAATTAAACTATCTTCAAAATCGTGGCCCCATGTCCCAGCATCTGCATTAATGCAAAGGCCGTAGTTTAACTGCGCTAGATGATCAAATGCCATTTGTAAAGGCGTGATCTTTACAAGAGAGAATATTCTTTCTTCTAGTTGCATTGGAACTAGATCTTTGGAGCTGGTAAACAAGATGCTGTTGAAAGCTTCAGGTGACGCTTCTGATATAGTTTGATAACAAGTTACGTCTCCATACGGTTTCAACCTGATGAGAAGTTGAATGCAAGGTGATGAATCTTGGGGTGCTTGTAAGATCCCGTCAAGTTGCCCGGTAAGAGACGGCGGGGTACCGACTCTGGACGTAAGATCTCTGACCACCTTTTGAAACATAGACCTCATCGATACTTGATGATAGGATACCCATCCAAGGTCTGGATTCTCCGGAACAATTTCATCCTGAGTAGCTTGGCATAAGGCGTGGTATATATCAGAGTTTGACACGCGAGGGATGGCGAGTAAGACCCCTTTTGCTGGAAACGTCTGACCAATGATAAGCAGATGACCGTCCCAGTTTGTTACATTCGAGGCTGCATTCAGCAATAGATCGAGAAAGCTAGATAGTGCCGTTTCGCTGATTGGTTTCCTGCCGAATTTGGACACTGCATCTATCCAGGTAACAAGAGAAAGGCCTTCTACAAGGAATCTTGTGAATGGTGTGTGTTTCCAGACGATTGGAACATCCTCTTCATAACCGTTGGGAGTGTAGTTATAATCATGATGCCAGTTTAACGTGAATGGTAACGTTTCCTTAATGAGTCTCATCGATGACATTAGAACATCTTCAATGGGTGGGAAATTTCTATTCCACACTGCCCGCCAAACGTTCTCGACAGCCGTTGATGAAGCAATCTTTCTAGCGTGGGATGCAGTGAAATCGTCAAAGAGTTCAAACTGGGCTGTCAGACCAAGGAAAGATGAACACCCATCTCCGAATGGATGCGTCACCCCACTCTTGACATATCCGTAGGTGTATGCTTTCTCAAGCCTGGCCAAAATTGTAGAAATATGTTGTTCGTACTCGGCTTTCTTCGTTAAGCCTGGGTCGTACCGTTTGACAACATGATGGATTTGTGACAGAATACCTATGCCGTCAATGAAACATGGGCCCCTCGTAGATACCAACTGGGCCAAACACACACAGCTCTCCAACATTTTCATCTGCAAAACCACAGAGGCTATTTTGCTGTGCTTTAAAATTGCCTTCCCGGCTTCTGTAGTCACGAAAAAGTCGTGGGCAGTACGATGAATGAATCGGACCCTTCGATCAAATTTGGCCGCCCAACAGGTATCCTCTAACTCCCAGTTATCTTTTTCCCGAGGTACCACGGACCTTTCTGGCTGTAGCAAACCGGCGGAACGAATCTTGATCATCTCCTCCATCCTTTTGCATAGGGGCAGCGGATCCAAAGCCACAGGATCTTGAGCTGCCTGCACGAACTTTTTTGCGAAGTCTTGATCAACTGCATAGCCGAGTGATACTACCGTCGGTAAGTCCCAGTTAATGAATGCCGGAGTTCCAGAAACGCCAATAAACGTGTTCTCTGGTATGATCGCACAACGGAAGATTGATGCTGCTGTCACCTTGTATATGGACATGTTATGGTTCAACCTGTTCCACATATCGGTGTACAGATTTTCAAGCTGGCCAGGAAGTTGCCCTAACCTTGTGTAGAGCTCAGATGGGGAGTCTCCGTTGTTCGCTCCGTCCTTGACACTTTGGGTTGCAAGGCATAGCCAGAGAAAGACGCCATCCGCTTTCACGATAAGTCTGTACACAAGTTCGGTATATTCGGTAGGTTGAACGATTCCAGAGTCCTTGAGTGGCTCCAGCTCCTTTTCAGCATATAACAGCATATCGCGAGCCGTAAACCACTCCATCTTGATGTTTGAGGCATTCAAGGCCGTCAACCCTAGTTCCAACTGATGTTCAGGTCGACTGCTCACACAGATCTTGACATGTCTTTGCTCCGCGATTTTGGAAACGATGCTCAGGATAGCCTCGGAACCCTCCTCATCATTGACCTCATCAAGTCCATCAATGAATATGCAGAAGTATTTGTCACTGCTGTCCAGCAAGTGCAAAAGAAGGCTCTTGGATTCTCCAAGCGACCAGTCGTGATATGACGACTTAGAGAGGACCAGATCTTGGAAATTGGGGATTGAGGTAAGAAGGTCCTTGTGACGTAGAAGAATTTGGTAGCTAAGGGTACAGAGAAGCCCCTTGACGGAATTTTGCGGTTTGGAACCGATCTTCCAAAAGAAGTGAGAGATTATTTTCACTCGGGGGTTCCACCGTTCCAACAGCATTTTGACAGAACTACTATTGACGATAGTCTTCATGAATGTACTTTTGCCTGACCCTGGCTTTCCGCTAATCCAGAACAGAGAGTCGCTGGTCTGTAACCAATTAGCGAGTTGGTGTAGCCCTTTGCCAATACTGGCAAGGTATCGGCCATACGAGAGCGACTCCATCTCATTCCGAATCGGCTCAGACAAGTCGTCGCAAGCCCCATCATAGGCGGCAAATATGCGCTGATATGTTGCATCTTCTGGATCTGTGATATCGTTGTAACGTTGGTTCATGCTGTAAGACTTCAGACTGTCGAGAAACCTCGTTCTTTGACTGGCTGTGGCAATGTCAGAAGTAACCTGCCCTCCCGTATTCTTGACTTCTTTCACGAGGCGGGCACGAGTTTCGCCATGTTCATCCTGGACACGATTTTCAAGATGGGTATTACCCGCCGCGATCTGTCCAACGAGGTGTTGAACATGATTCGAAAGATCTTGAAACTCTTTTTTCTGTGTCAAGGCCACGGCTTGAGTTTGAGTACTGTTGTCGGTCAGTGGTGATTATGAATAAAGTGACAGAGTCCCTACCATATATATGTGAGAAGGTGAGTCTCCAAAACCTCCTGTTGCTTTCGAAGGTTTTTTTCTAGATCCTCCAATTTTTTCTGTCGAAGCGTGGATATCAATGCTGAAAAGAAAGGATTGCGAGCTTTGCCACTCTGGTGCGTGCCTAGAGACCTCAATCCATCATGAAGTTTCCGAGCAGACTTCTGACACTTTTCGGCAATCTCTATGATTTTACGCTCATGTACCGATTGCTGCGTGGTTGCGACTTGGCAGCACAGTTCAACTTGAGCGACGGCATTTTGAAGTTCCTCGGCGTACTCTTCCACGCTACTATCAGACAATGGCCTGCCTTGGTAGACGTCGATCGCCTTTGAGATGACGGTAGTAGAGAATGATATGAGTTGGACCACTGCACTGGCAGCGCCTAGGGCCTCAAGTCCAGTTGCCATGGTGGTCACTACGTCGGTAGTCGCAGAAAAAGGTAAGATGAGCAAAAGGTAAAGGTAAAGGTTGGATCTTCGGGCGCCAAATCAGGCTGACAATACGAGCGCCCGTCATACTGCACTGACTAATCCATCCAGCAGCAAATCACAATTCCAAGATTGTAATTATTTACAGCCATGTTCCTGATCTGCGGGGTTGAGAGTGAGGAGAAAAGAGACAACAAGTACAATTACAAACGTAGGACCTTTTCAGCAGGTCAGGAATAACCAGACAGCCAGGGGTCAATGAAGCTTAGCGTTGATCGGTTCCGGTTCCGCAATCAGCTAACGGGTCACGTGCTACAAGTTACTTCTAATAGCGTAGGGTAAGTTTGATGTTTATTGAACACTACATGGACTGTAGAGAAATAACCTCTGTTAATAAGGTAGGGAGTGGATAATAAGATGGCTACTATATTGTTAACCGAGATCTAAGATACTTAGGAATCCAAAACGCGCTGTGACACCAATTGAGTTTTGAGTGGGTTCCTGAACGATCAACATTTATGTTGCCAATTTGACTGTAACTTGGAATTTATCACATTTGATTACTAGAACCATGAGGCATACCAGCATCTAACTATGCCATTATAAACTGTACGCAATCAAGCCTATACTGTTTTTCGCCTCAGTGCCTTCAATATTTTCTATCAAGTCATTGGTTATTGTTATCCGTTTATCCGTACCTTTCTCAATTGAATGCCTCACTGTTGCGTCATGATAGGACCGAAAAGCCCCACTTCGGCAGCTCCGGCATTAAATCGGTGATTGATCATCTTATCGATAAGTCTTATCGCATCGCATCAGGCATTGATCCAATTCTCGGCTTCATCTCATAAACACATCCATACCGCCAACCACAACCAAAATGTCCGCCACAGACGACGGAGAGCTCCCAGCAGTATTCGAAAATATCTCGACAGGCTATGACACTCATTCAGATACGGCTGATAGGATAAAGTCACCGCGCCATGGTCTGAAACGGATATCTGCAGCGTGTCAAAGATGTCGACGCAGGAAACAAAAGGTAACGTGCTACGGCGGAAGAGTGGAAGTGGTGACTGACGTGGTGACAGTGTGACGGCAGACATCCTATTTGCGGTGCCTGTGCTGCTGCCAATGTTCCCTGTGTACCTTCAGATCGTCTGGTCGTCAGACCAGATAGGGAATGCGAGTGCGACCATCTCCGAGGACAAGTGGAACGACTGAAAGATCGCGTTAATGAGCTCCAAACGCGGCTCTCCATGCAATCCAGACTTCCCTCAGAGGCGTTATCTCAGGCGCGTCATGAACCTGATGGGTCAGTAGCCAGTCTCGAAAGAGGCTACGTCGGCCGCATGCTTCTTCCCACGTTTCGCAATTCGGAATCTGGTTTCAAAAGCGGTGCCTGGCAATTGTGGAATGGGCTTTCTGCTAGTGATACGCCTCCGACTGCCACGTCGAACACGTTTAATCTTCATCGAGATGGTCTTGCGTTGATTGATGTGTTTTTTGATCGACGGTGGCCGCAGTATCCTGTTCTTCATCGACCGACTTTCATGGAGCAGCAGTACATACCGTATTGCAATGGGCAGATAAGAGACAAATTGTCGGCTTTTGAGGTCCATATGGTTCTTGCGGTTGGAGCTTCTGAGAAAGCGCGTATCAGCTCTGATGCACCGGTTTCTCACGAGTATTTCTTTGAAGCGGCGGCCAGAGATCTCGATTGTGTTCTCGCAGCGGAAGATATCGACTGCATCCGATGTCTATCGCTGCTTTGTTTGTTTGGAAGTAATGAACCGCAGTCTGTCAATCTATGGTATACCGTTGGTATGGCTTTGAGACTTGCGGTTGGCATCGACATGCATAGAGAGGAAAGTCTAGCAAACAGGTCTCTTCTAGACACTGAAATGCGCAAGAGACTATTCTGGAGTCTTTACACAATGGATCGAAGCGTGTCCATATCTCTCGGTCGACCACTAGGAATCCAAGACGCCGATATCACGATTCCCCTCCCCGTGGTCCTCTCCGACGAACAAATCGCCGGCCCATCAGACCGCGCCATACCCAATATCCTCCCAGACGTCCGAGACATGTCAGCCTTCCGCCACATCGTGGAACTCCGACAAATTAACGGAGGAATCTATTCAGCTCTTCATTCAGCAGGCGGCGCGAATCTAGAATCCTCCAACTTGGACGCCATACGGCAACAACACTATACTCGTCTTAACGCGTGGCTTTTGTCCGCCCCGAGATATCTCGCTCCGCTGTCAATGTACCAGACTCCCGAGTGGTTTCAGATTGCGTATCACCAGGCAGTTATTAATCTCCACCGACCCTCTCACGCGTCACCTGTTAGCAGCGCCGATGCGATTCGGCTATGCGCTGATTCTTCAATCAGTTTAATAAGCTGCTACAATGCCTTATACGCCAAGAACAAGATCATATACACTTTCGTGGCGCTGGATTCGCTGTTTATGGCAGCTGTCACGATGCTGTACTCTATCCGCGCAAGTTCAGTCGTCCGCCACGAATTAACCCGAGAAGTAGTCGAGTCTAATATTGAGACATGTGTACGACTAGTGTCCAAGATCTCACACGGCAAGACAGTCGGGGAACGCAGCACGCAAATTATTCGACGGTTAGGAAACGCGACACTGGCGATATTTGATAATAGTTCTTATGCTGAGGGAGAGATCGATACGGAGTTTATGTCGTGGTTTGGAGTCAAAAGTCAGAATCCGGTTAGGCCGGAGTATCCTACGCCGAGTATTGATACGGCTTGGAATGATTTGTTTGAGCATGGGTATGATTTAACTAGTTACCAGAATGTGCATTTGTTACTGTAGTGGAAGTTAATAGAGTTGCATGGATTATGTTTGATAGTTGGGAATAGACTTCGGGTGAGTTCCGAGAGAGCCGAGACATCCGGCGCTTATGAACAAATAATGGAGTATTGACGGCAACTGTCTCAGTGTAACATTGGATGAATTGGTGACGATAGCCAAAAAGACGAGTCGTTGGTGAATTTGATAGCGGAGAGATCAAGGAGGTCAGAGGCAGATTCAGAACTCGCAGTTAAGAGGAGACAGCGCAGTCAGATTATATATAACCCCAATATGTATTGAACTAGTGATTTGTCGTAGAGGTGAATACATGATCAACAGTCAAAGCCCATTGACACGGAGTAGCTAGCAAGGCCTTCCCCGTCAGTATCCTCAACACCATTATTCCCAATTATCCAACTAATCAACCCATCCAGTATATCCTAGCAATCATCGCCATCGTAGATAGCGGACTCAAGTTGCATCTTCTAGAGGAGCTTGACACAGTTGAGAAGAGCAACGTTGATGAGAGCGCCCTGCAAATGTTAGATACTGTTCTTCTGAAACTAAGACTGAAAGGGGGACTTACAACAGGGGCGTCAGACTTGCAGCAGTAAGAGTTGCCGTTGCAGTTGCTGCCGAGAACCTGAACAGCACAGCTCAGGAGACCGTTGCAGCAGACCTGGTTGTTCTGGGCAGAGCAGACAGCATTGTTGCCGCCGCCAGTGCGAGCCTCGAGGGTGTCGGCGGGAGCAGCGATGGCAGCGACGGCCATGGTGAGGACGGAGGCGAGAGTAGAGAACTGCATTTTGATGGAGTTGTTGGTGTCTGGGGTTTGTGGGAAAAGAGTTGTGAGTGTTGAAGATGCTGTTGGAAGATGCTGTTGATTGCTGATGAGGAATTGAGAATTTGGAGGGAGGATTGATGGGTCTTTATACTTGAGATGACCAGCCACTTTCTTGTTTTCTCTCCGTGCCTCGCATTGTTTCCTCGGACTTGATCATCTCACGATTCTCAACAAGATTCAGCTGAACCTAGCATCAGAGTGCGGTGGACCTCGTACCCTCCCCCTTGTTGGTGATCGACGACTGGGCGGGAAACCCCATGACAATCACTCAGATCATATCGTCCATGCTCTATTGACCGGGATGCATTATGCTTTGGTGTAACTACCGATTGCTACTCTGTTCTTTTCTTTGGGATTTGCTAGTGACACATCCATTACTACTCTGCACTATAAACAAACATTAGTTCATTAGTTGTTAAACCTTAATGTAACACGGATACCTCCGTGGCTTTGTTTGAGAAGCGGGCACGATAAACGCCCGCTTAAGCCATTAGTCGAATAAACGCCCGTATTATGGAGTTAACCCGAACTCTGGAGTTAAGCCTCAGAGCCTCAAAGCAATTCGTGTCACATCATGCCTTGATTTTACATCGGGACTTTCCCTCCGGATAGTCGTCATAATTGCCTGTTTTCTCAACAGCCAAGTCCGTCTCCTCGATGAGGCTGCTAGATTGCCAAGTAATTCTTGATATATGACATTCCATGTGCAACACAGCAGCTGATGAACACTACAGAGGACCGTTTGAATGTCGTGTAGTGGATTGAGCCTGTGCAACACAAGGGTCACCCCTGGATAGCCACGTCGTCAACGATATCCGCTTTACACCACGGAAGTCGCTTGCCCCTCTATTACTTGCAGGCCAAGAAGTCAAGGCCTAGTAAAATTTGCTTGTCCACTTGTTGAGTGTTTCTTTTATGGGGCATGCAGTGTCGTGGAGTAACATTTCTTTTTTCGCCTGACATGTTGCTTTTTCGAACTGAAATGCTACATTGCTGTCTGTTCTGACCTGATGCTTTCTTTTTCCTAATACGAAGATCCACTGCTGTTACCTAAAGCAATCACCCTGTTCCTGTTAATGTAACTACGAGTATGTAGACCTACCGTTTGGGATTATGCAGTGATCGGCAGAGGCGCTGCATCCGATGTTCCGGAGCAAACACGAGATTGTTGCAATTGGTCCCAGAAAACCGTCGGCAAATCTGAGATCCGATATTCGTGGCTTTGCAGCGATGATCGATGCTGTTTTTATTGCATTATTATGCCTGCTTACAGGTACAACATAAACTCTCGTAAATAAGGCTGACGAAAGTATGGACGTTGCAATTACCGTTACGCTTGCAGGTAATTAAGTTGGAGGCTACTTTAGCGGTGTTTTCTTCTCGCTAGTGTCTCGGCCTAGAAAGTGCCTGGGTGAACTAAAACATTGTGGACCTCGGAGTACAATAAAACCCGAGACATGAGGAGTACTCTACTACCAGAATTTGGTGGAGTAGGTCTTGTCTTTTTCTTTCTCCCTGATCAGCGGGTAATCGGCCATGTGTGCAGCGCAGTAAAACAAGACATGCCCAACGGCCAAGACATGCATCCAAGACAAGAACGATAATACCCAATAACATCATTCCTTTGATATAATGACAATCTATTACATCCCTGTTGTACAAAAACCACACGATAATGCCTTGAAACCCTGTAAAGTAACTGCTCTTGTGCTCTCCGAGTGCCTGACCGATTTGATCTGCAAATTCACCTTCTTTGTTAATAAAAGCTTCCGTTCAGCTACGGAGAGCCCACACGTAAACCAACAAGGGGAGCTGGGGGCATTCGTCTTTTTAGTTTGACAAGGGTTTATTTGAGTGGTTATTGGACCACGTCCCCTTGGAGGAGACTTTAGGAACAATGGCGTCCAATTGGACAGGCACAGCCAAGCCACCTTTGTTTTACGCTATTGAAATATCTCCGATGATCACTGCCGAAAGGATAAGTATGATAGATAAATGATAGATTGAACAACACCAAGATCTACATATCATGGCTGTCTATCGTTGGGCGTACAAAACATCATCCCAGTAGCTCACAGTAGTTGAAAGCCACGATGATGATCTTGGACGGTGAACACAATGTGGCTTGCACTTATGCGACCTCGAGACAAAGAGCATCAATGGGCTTGGACTCGGTGTGATGTGGTTCTACAGCAGTAGTTAACGTGGGAGGCGTTATTTTGTTACAACAGGCTTTGCAAACATGAATTGAGGCTTGAAAACGAGGTTGTTGTTGATCAAACCCTGTTTTCAGTTAATGCTGAAGTTTGGGGATGAATCATGATTATGCATCGTTCTGATCTCGTGCCAAGAACTGGGTAATTTCTAAGCTGAATCTTAGGCGAAGGCGAAAAGTGTTTGTGAGGCACGGTTGTACAAGGGGTTGGTTGTAAGTGGGATGGCTGTGAGTGATTGGCAGGGTTGAGGCGACTTGCCGCCGGGATTAATGCGTTTGTCAGGAGACGCTGGAGTAACAGAAGCAGGTTTAGACGAGCTCACTGTAACCAGATCATAGTATCGGATAAAGATCTTCATTTTCTACAGAGCCTAATTTCGGGAGTAAAAATAATAGTTTGATGTTGGATCTTTCATTGAGATATTGAGCCAACTATCAAGTCGATTACTTGCATTCACGATGAGCTTGTTCCAGTGCTTATGCCAACATATCCAGACCACCAACAAAACAGGACATCTACCCTAAACTCTTGAGAACACCACATCACACTGCGGATCCGAAGTGGACGGATGATATGATTCTACGCGGTTGACGATCCCTGTAAACGGCTATTAACGCTCTGATCAGGCCCACTGATGTTACCGGCCCGCTTCCGCATCCGCTCCCGCCCTCGTATTTCCCGACCTTTCTCCATCAGCTGAGCTTTACCGAGAGTAGTCTCGATTCCTTTTGACATGCCTCTGTTCCGTGCTCTCAGATGATATGTTGGGTGGATATTGTTGAACCGTGATCCAGTTCATCCACTACCCATCTTAACCGAGGTTTATTCGACAAGTCTAGACTCAGGAACGAGTCATGATATCGCGGCACACAGCGGGATATGCTAGGTAATCCAATAGTTGTTGATGGGTCTCACAATATGTCGACGCGATTGGTGAGAACGATCCCGTTGCTTTTTTCTCGGCACTTAGCATTTGGCTATTCTTCACGGGATAAACTCTATGCAGCCCTGTATTCACTTCCCGTGCTATAATACCGCTCTTATTACTTTGACTCAGCCCTTTAACCCGGTCCGACGTCCCTCTTTGTTTTTGACAACTTCTCATCCTCCACCGGCCCTGATCTAGACTCTCAGCCAAGCCTCTTATATAACATTGCTTTTCACAACTTCAGTGTCCAAAATTCCCCCACCACATCAACTCCCCAATCACAATGCGGCTGTGTCTCAACCATCTCAAATCCCGCCTTAGCATATAATCTCCTCGCCCCCTCTAGTATACTCTGCGTCCAAAGATCAACACTCTCGTATCCGACCTCCCTGGCAAAATCGATACACGCTTGTATCAACGCCGTCCCAACTCCAAGACCTCTAGCGCTCTCTTCCACCAGCAATAGTCTCAGTTTGGCTGTCTTGGGCTTCTTGTCCTGAACTAGCATGATTGAGCCAAGGATTTCACCGTCTTTTTCGGCAATCCAGCAGCGTTCGAGAGCTGGGTTGAAGTTGTCGAGAAAGTCGGCTGTGATTCTTGATATGAGGGATTCGAAGCGGTAGTCGAAGTTGTATTCTTCTGCGTAGATTGCTCCGTGGCGGTGAGTTATGTAGCCCATATCACCGGGTCGGTGAGTTCGTAGAGTGAAAGATTTGGTAGGTTTGTCGTAGGTCATTTTGAGATTGATTGATGAGCCGTGATTATTCTAGGAGTTCAATTCTATAGTGTTTCGCTCTTCTTATACACTTTGGAAGCCATCGCGATGTTCTACTGTTTTCCAAAAGTGGATACAGTCAATGTCAATGGTAGGGCGTGGCTTGTGGATGTCACCCAAAGGCGCGACCTTTTGAGCTTTAGTTTGCCAAGGCTGTCATTAAACGCCAATCAAGTTGAAGAGACTGCCCTTTATCAGAGTACTCTATTTACAGAATGATCTAGAAGATTGAATATGGAAATGAAGGTCAAAGATGAATAACTTTAGTGTCAAGTGGTATATTGAATGCAACTGCCTTCAAACGGTCTAAATCTAATGGGTTCTAAGAATGGATGACGAATGGAAATGATAGTAAATGAATGGAAACCCCCAGCTACCAGCATCAATGTCCAAGGTTTTGCGCCTCGCACATCTTCTTGTACATGTCGCTCTTAGCCAACAACTCATCATGCGTTCCCGTCACCAGAATCTTGCCATTGTGAAAAACACAAATCATGTCAGCGTGACGTACGGTTGATAAGCGATGAGCCACAGCGATTGTAATTCTGTCGCCTGTCTTGGCCGCCTCATTTAGAGCATCCTGGACTACTCGCTCTGACTGCGTGTCTAAAGCGCTAGTGGCTTCGTCGAGAAGAAGTAGGCGTGGGTTTCGGATGAGCGCCCGGGCAATTGCGATGCGTTGGCGCTGACCACCTGAGAGTTGCAGACCGTTGGCTCCGCAGGGAGTGTCTAAGCACTCGGGAAGAGAGCAGATGAAATCCCAGGCATTGGCGGAGCGACAGGCTTGGATGATGTCGCTTTCGGATACTGACGAGGTGTCTTCGTTCGGGACACCCATAGCGATGTTCTCACGGATAGTACCAGGATAGAGCTTGGGCTCTTGCTGAACAAGAGCGACTTCCTCCCGGAAAACCCAAGGGTTCATATCATCCAGATTATCGCCATCAAGAACAAGGTGGCCGCGGACTGGGTCGTAGAAACGCTCCAGCATGGCAATCATGGTACTCTTGCCACAGCCAGAAGCACCAACAAAAGCAACAAACTGACCTTTCTTGATCTTGAGATTGATGCCGCGTAAAACGTGCGCGTCAGGCCTCAATGGATAAGAGAAGTGTACTTTGTCAACATCAAGAGACTGAAATCCTTCAGGGCAGATGGCACGATTCTCGTCCGTCTCACGGATAGAAGGGTTGAGCTGCTCAAGCCAGAAAAGATAGTTGGCTGCATTAACTGCTTTCGTCATGCTGCTGGCGAACCCAAAGAGAATAGATGCCTGCTGACCGGAAAAGAAAACTCCAAGGAATGCGACAAAGAAGTTGACCATGGTGAGGTCCCCAGTGGAGACTAGGCGACATCCATACCAGAAGCCCAACGCCTGGAAAGCGTATTCAATACTCTGGGTAAATGCAAATGGAAGCATGATAAGACAAATCGGCTTGACTGAGTCGGTGATGGCGTGCTGGAGCTCCCTGTCGTAGCTATCAAGAACCGAGTTCTCGATAGCTAGGGAAGACACGGTACGAATCGCGCTGATAGCTTCTGAAGCGATGGATGCACTCTGCGAGAATCGCTTAGAGATTTTAATATCCATCTGAGCTTCCATCTTCAGACGAGCGTAGCCCGAAAGGAGCATCGGCGGAAGCCCAGCAAAGATAATAACGACACCCAATCTCCATCCGTAAGCCAAAGCCACGATAGAACAAGACAGCAGCCCGAGGACAGAAACCAAAATAAGCGCAATGTTGAAGCCCATGAGCTCGAACACAGCTTGGGGATAGGAATCGACTCGGCTCGATAAGGCGCCTGTGGTGTTCTCGGGACGGTCGAAAAAGCGAAGGTCTTGTCGAAGCATATCGTTGATGATGGCCTTGCGGTACTTGTGGTTCATTGTCTAGAGGGTTATTAGAAATTGTTTCGAGGTTGAGAGCATGGATCTTACCTGGGCAATGACGTTGGATGTCCATCCGAGACTGAAATAAACCACCAGACATCCACAGGCCATGGCGAGGAACATCAGAGCGAAAAAGCTACCCTTCTTCTCCATCGCCTTGCCGGTAAGCCTGAAGACGTCAATGAACCGTGACATCAAAATGGCTTGACCTGGGTAAGCAGCGGCTGTGAATGTGTTAGCGTAACTCAAAGCTTGAATGTGGTTTGACTTACCTGCGGCCGTACAAGACAATATCAGCATTAGATAGGTGTACTTGAGTTCCGGAGTCGATCTCAGAATCTTGTACACAGCATGCACAAGTCCAACGCGCTTGAACTTATCATAGTCATCGCGGTCCAGGTCAGATTCCAGACGTCCCTTGGTCGTTGTCGAGTAACGTGTCAGGGATCTGGTAAGCGCAGCCGGTTCATCGATATCCTCGCCCTCGGTCGAGGAGTCACTGTCGAAAGCTGGCTTGGCAGCAGCGGACAGATCCTGAGCTTGAACCAAGCGAGAATAAGCACCACCGGACTCGACAAGAGAACGATGTGTACCCTGCTCAACGATACGGCCCTTGTCCATGACCACAATGTTATCCGCGTTACGAATTGTAGCCAGCTTGTGCGAAATAGTGACGGTGGTTCGACCCTTGGAAACATTGTCAAGGGCCTTCTGAACAATTTCCTCAGCCTGCGGGTCTAAAGCGCTTGTGGCCTCGTCAAGAAGCAAGATACGCGGCTGCGAAACAACAGTTCTAGCGATAGCCACTCGTTGCTTCTGACCCCCAGAGAGTAAGCCACCTCTCTCGCCGATAATTGTATCGTAGCCGGCTGGAAGAGCGCTGATGAAGTCGTGGGCGAAAGCAACCTTGGCAGCTTCTTGACACCTCGCCAACTTGTCCTCCCGTGAGTTATTCTCCCACGCTGTGCCGATGAGACCGTTTGCAATATTGTCGTAGACGGTGCCTGAGAATAACACCGGCTCCTGCTGTACGAGGCGAACGTGCTTCCTAAGCCATTGGACATTGATGGTATCAATCGGTCGTCCGTCAAGCATCACAGAGCCCGAGTCTGGATTGTACCATCGTTCAATGAGGCCGATAATTGTACTTTTGCCGGACCCGCTGGCTCCGACGAGAGCTGTGACCTGGCCTGCGGGGATGTGGAGGGAGAAATTGTCCAGTACCGTAACACCAGGGCGCATGGGATAGCTAAAGGTAAGATTGTTGCAGGTAATGTTGCCCTTGATCTCCGTAGGCTGTCCTCCAACGTCAGAGAATGGGTCGATGGCCGACCTGCGGTCAATCAGTCGGAAGATCTCGACCGCAGCGGAAGCAGCACGACTAAAGTCAATCAAGTAGGGAGCGATAGACGTCAAACTCGCCGACGCGACGATAACCGACATGAGAACGATAAACACATCTCCAGGCTTGTCCACTTCTCCCCTAGCGATCATCTTGATGGCTTGCCAGAAGCACAATCCCATACCGGCAAAAACAATAAAGTACTCGGCAGAGAACATACAGCCAAGGAGCGCGTTCTTCTTATTTCCAAGTTTGTGAGCTTCATCCAAATACTTGTCAAATTCCTGTACAAGTCGTGATCGAAGAGCAAAGGCCTGCACATTTCGTGCGCTAGAGAGAATACTCTCTGCAAAGGAACCGCCCTGTGCGTGGACCTTCAGGATATCCGTTTCGATGGCAGCTTCCATGGCAGAACTGACACCCATGGCGATCAGAGTAGCTGGAGCGATGCAGCAGACGATCAAAGTTAACTTCCACTGAGTGACAAAAGCTAGGATAAAGGCAGAGACAAAGCAGGATAGTCCCTGAACCATAAGGCCTAGCTTTTCGGACACTCCAGCTTGGATGAGCTTGCCGTTGGAAGTGGCCTGCATGGCGATGGATCCGCCGATTCCCGAGTCGAAGTAGGCAATTTCCTGACCGAGGCCGGCTTTGACGTAGGCGCAGCGGATGTTTCGCGTGATACGGTACGCGGCGAGGGTAAAGAGCACACTGTAGGTGTAACTAGCGATAAACCGAGAGATTCCGATGACGAAAAAGTATAAGCTGTTTCGATGTCAGTTCTTGTCGATGTTGATCTTGGGCACAACATACGCGAGTGTGGCTGAGTCGCTGCGGAAACCAGCAGGAGATGATGCGCCCGTGGCATAGTCGGTGATGACTGTGATAAACTGGCCAAACACCATGTTTACCATGGCCATGGCTACTCCAGAGCCCACAGCGCAGAAGGTAGCTGCAGCCTGCATATAGTATTCGGTCGGGGTGGCATAGTGGAAGATCCTCTGCAGAATAAATGCGTCAGCAATGAGATCTCGTTCCGTTTAGTTCACCTACCATGTATGCTTCGCCTGCACCGATGTCTTTGCTGTCATCTTGGTTATGTTCTGAGGCGGGTGCGTTCTCGGAGACCGCCATAGTGGAATAATGAAGAGAGCGACGATAGAAGGTAAATTAGATGAGGAAGGGTGAAGGAGAGTTGAATTGTGGTCTGTTTCTTGTAAATCTGCTTGTTAATAAGTAAACCAACCCCTTGATCCTAAACAAGTGACTGTTATTAGAGATTCACCGTTGCCTTGGTCTCCTGCGGAAATTCGGGTCTAACGATCCCCAATCTTCCGCCGTAAATCACCGGAACAGGCCCCACTACCTTATTTCTCCAAAAAGGTTGACTGACCGGAGTTACGGCCCGCGCAATTTCCGGCTCTTACACTGAAATGTTGACGCTTGATTCCAAGGAAGCCGCGGAACCCGGCATTCGCCATCTGGATATGGCCGTTTCTTCTTCTCCAGTATGAGACTCGGGCTACTGTTCTGGCTGATAGGTCCCCCCGTCGTAACGCGGAGAATATTGTCCGTGATTTTGCGTTGGTTCGGCCGGTACAGTACCTCAGATTGCTATGCAGGTATTTCAGACACCTTGTCACCAAATGTGTCTAGCAAACTCCGAGTAGCTCTGTACTTGAAGTGGCGCACTGTAAGATATGCACGGAACTAGATATTGTCGATATGACTCGCTCAATAGCATTGCTCTTATTCTTTGTCCTCAGTATGAATCTGCGCTGGAAGGTTCCAGACTCAAAGCATTCCCACTATCTGCTAATCTAGAAACGAAAGGTCTACTGCATCTTGACCCTCAAGCACGTTCATCATCTGTTGATTCCCTTCGAACCACTGTCCCAGCTCCGTCGTGTGTCCTATCCATGTTGTTGGAAGTGCTTCTTCGTGACCATCTACTCCCATCATATGATTATAATTGGCATGCCCGATCGTGACATCATGGTTCGGGACCGATGGGAAATCAGTGCTTTGTGGCTGATGGTTATTCTGGTTCATTGGTTGGAACCCTAATGCCGTAAGGTAAGCATTCAAGTTGGCCTGTTCTTCCGGAGCTTGTTCCTGTCCTAATGTTGAGGATCGGTAGATGGTATAGCGCTGCGCTATCTTGGAAAGGACCTCAAAAAGTCTGTGCATCTTGGACGCGGCATCTGACAGGGTTGGGGCAACGGCCGATATTGATGTTACAAAGCTGTCGAGACGGTTTAAATCGTCTTGTTCTACTGAAGGTGATTCTATGATATGGCAGAACAAGACGATGAATGGGGTAAATGGAGCAAACAAGAGCGTCCTGTCCAAATCCTGTGTGAGCTAATGCGGTGAGGCGCTATGCAAAGAACTCACCAATGTATATATGAGGTGAAATAGTTCGAGCTAACATCAGCGAAGGTGTTTACGAAATCTTGGTGTCGTTGGAGTGCGGCTCTCGCTGCCTCTAGGCAGTCTGGGATGAACACGGACGGAGAACCCGGAGAAGTTGGGCTTGCGCGGTACACTAAAGTCAGGAGTGATAGTCGTAAAACATCATCCGAAAGAGCCATGTACTCTATCAGACGGTGGCTGAGCGTGTCTCTGGCCTTATGGAAGTAATTGTTCTGCAAGAGGTTAACGATTGGCCCTGAAAGTGAAATCCTCGACTACGTTTAAGAGCAACTGACCTTTATGTTGCAGCCTTCCTGCTCTAGCTTTTGCAAGTCACCTGAAATATCCACAATTCGAGATTTCCGTACGTAATCGGGCTGCATAATAGCGTCTGGGCTATACAGGTTCTCATAGATCTTGCCCTGACAACGCGCCGTATTAATCCACATAATTATACTCACATCAATTAGTGAAGGAGTACCCGGTCCCACAACCATCGGGGTGGTAATGTCCCAGTCTTGAATCGTCGAGGCACGTCCTAAGCGTAAAGATAGACTCTTGTCGATGAAGTAGGTGAACCAGAAGAGGAGTTGTCCATGCCTATCCTTCTCAGCGACAACATCGTCCCTTATACAAGGAATCCGATGATAGCCGAGAGTCTGGGATAACTCAGATGCTTTTGATGACAAGGTCCAGCAGAGTGATGGCTTCGAGATCTCCATGGTGTGGAAAGCCTGTGCGTTTCTTGTGAGATGAAGTGAGTCCAAAGGGCGAATTACGTACGCCTAGTAGAAGGGCGGAGATCGAGTCCATAGTTGCAGGTAAGTGTAGAGGCAAGTTGAGCAATGCTGTCTCGATGTTGGTACGGCATAAATGAGCATATCGAATACTTTCAGTGTTATCTGATACTTGTTCAGATTGCTCCGTAAATAGCTGCAAAAGGGCAGAGTTGGCAATGATAAAGTCGGCCTCGGAGAAATCCTTAGAAAAGTAGACACGAAGACAAATACCAGAAAGATTTCCCATGGGGAAAAGATCGTGAATCAAGACAGATGTGTCGACTAAGACGAGTTAGCCAAGGCGAGGTGAAGGAGATCTGCGAGCCTACATTTAGCACCGTGTAACAGAGCTACTGCCTTCTCGATTGGCGGCATTTCCGTACCACGAAAAGATGGAGCGACTGATGGCTTTGCCAGGGGATAGCATAGCTCGGTTTTTGATGTCTGCTGTTTGAATGTACCTAGAACGGAATGCAGCGAATCTAGTATTTCGTTTGTATCGGCGTCCAGATCCTGCAAACGTCCATTCTGATCCGCGCGTCGAGGAACATAGTTAGGAAACGCCGGATGGGATGCAGCAGACGAACTGAACGGACTTTCTAGAGGCGTCGGCTTTGGTGAGGTCGATGACGATGCATGGTTTGCAGTATCAATCTGCGCAGTGGGCACGGACTTGGAGGAGTAAGCCCCGGGAGAGGGTGAGTGAGTCTGAATGTCCTGTAGTAGCTGCGTTATGGTTTCGAGTCGGCGATCTATCAGGTCGATCTTCTCCTCGCTGGAAAAGAGGTGGGTCAATGTTAGCCTGGACGGTGGATAAGATTGTGGTCCCCGCAATACGAAGTTAAACGAAGGTTAAACGAAGCAACAGGGTTGGAGGAACGAACTATTTGTTGGACAATGACGCCCGGTCCCGTTTCTCCCTTCTGCTCCTCACACCCTTGATACATGGTATCTCTGCTTGTAAACACTGGGAGCAAGGACAGTTCCTATCACAGCGGATCTAAGCCCGATATTAGATATCGCCAAACACTGCAGGTTAGGTGGTGATGTATTCTCATTCAGCTCACCTTGCGAGAACGACAAGCATCACACTAGGAGTTATCAGTAGAGTAGATTTGAGCCCAGGTGTGTAACTTACAGCCCTGCGGAGAGGAAGAGCAGCAGCGGAGGACACATCTTGCTCGGGCCCTTCTGAAGGCTCACGTTGGAGATCATCAACCATGTTACTGGTAGAGGCGCGTTGTAACATGGGCGTGCAATGTATATGGAGATTAATCCAGATGCTAAGCTACATAATAGAACGGCGATTTTACATCAGATACCTTATGATATATTAGAAATGTGAGGCGTCTCAAAGTAAACTATCTGGTGGAGAACCGGAGACTGGTGGCTCCGTATGCGCGTCCGTCGGACCCCGACGTGAACACTGTGGCGCAGGATAGTGTACTAACTTAGCCACTGTGGATCATGAGTGGATGAAGCATCCTTCACTAGAGCTAGAGAGGTGAAAGCTGAAATTTGTCAAGGTAGATCAATTTAAAACTAAAACATGAAAAAGCACCGGGGACCCGGTTCCTCTTGCGCTACGGTTGCATAACAGTTTACGGGGAATTCATTTTATCTTGTTTGGTATTGTATGTTATTACACACTAAACAATAGATATACGGTGATTGACATGCCATCTAATGTATGCAAACCATGCAATTTTATTCCAAATGTGCTCCGGGAGCGGATGGAGGCCCTGTGTAGTGCTTGTAACCCCAGGCCCAATACCAGCCGCCCGAGATGATGCAGGTAGCAGCAAAGAGTACGGCAGCGTAGTTAACACTGGTAACCGTGACTGGCAAAGTAAGAGGCATGCAGAAGAGGGGAATCGCGAGTATGGACCAAGCTGTAGCCTGTTAGTGTCGAAAGAAGAGCTCAACGGAAGCCGAATACATACCGACCGCTACAAAATTAGCAAAGTAACCGAACTTGCCCAATGGGAATTTAGCACCCTTGGTCTGTTGCCTCTTGGTAAGAAGATTTATTGCGACAGGCGTTGCATATGAAGCATTAAGAGTGAGCACACCGACACCGGAAAATGCATTGAAGGCTGCTGACGACCCAAAGTATATCAAGCCAAGCAGTAGATGCAAGCCCATACTGAGAAGCATTGCATTAAGAGGAACGTCAAGCCGCTCGTTAACTCTCGCCCAGATCTGGGCTCCTGGCATAGCTCCGTCACGGCTAAACGCCCAGACACAGCGAGATGACGCCGTGATGCAGCCAATGCCACATATGATACCCAGAACAACTAGAGGAAACAATAGCCCGAATGCACCACCAGAGGATCCAACGGCAGCCTTGATGGTCGGGGGGATGGGCTGAGCTGAGGGAAGGCCGGCAAGATATTTGAGGTCGGGGAGGACGAAGCAGATGGGGATGCAGAAGAGCAGACCAGCCAGTGTATTGATCAGGACCGTGGCGACCATGGCTTTTGGGACTTGAATGTCGGGTTTCTTAACTTCTTCGCACATGCTATATACCGTCAGTCTTCTTGGCAAGAATCAAGGTAGTTGGAACACAAACGAGATGATCATGCCAGTCGATGATGTAGCATATGCAGCGTGAAGTAGTCCAACGCAGAATGCCCATCCGTCAGGCCAACCAGAATTATTCTCGAAATGGGTAAAAACCCACCTGGCGTCGCGGCGGCCTTCTTTCGCAAGAACAAGGATGGAGATCATGAGGGCGATGACACCAGCAAAGGTCCAGAATATGGCGGCAGTCTGGGGGGTCAGTCCAAGATAGCCACTCGAGGAGTGAGCGAGGTCTTACATCCAACCATGGTAGCCATTTATTTCCTAGAGCTGAGACAGCATTGCTGAATACGGTGACGCCAACGAATATTAGATATACCTGGTATGGTTCGCCAGCGAGGACTCCTACTCCGGGAGCTGATTCGAAGAGGTTGATAACGGCGACGATGAATAAGGTAGTACCGAAAGTCACTGACAAGGTAATACTGATATTACCGACGACGAATAACCAGCCACAGATCCAACTAGCCTCACGCCGCCAACGAGCAGGGGCCAACATAAAGGTTTGATAGTACACACCTAGAGAGAGACGAGAGAGACATTAGCTTTTGGTTAAATATAGAATGATTCATGGTTAGGGTTCGCGACGGAGTAGCAGTATAAGTCTTGTTCACTGGGGAAAGTGCTGGGAAATAGTGACCTACCTCCGGCGATGGGATACACGCTCGTAATCTCGCCAAGAGATGCAGCGACGCAGATAATCATCGCTGAGACAGCTACCCAGCCCCAGATAATATTCACCGGCCCTCCAGTAGTAACGGGTGGGTTGAAGGTCGTTGCGAGTCCGTACGGGATCGAGGCAAGGACGAAAGCCATGAAGGCGACTTGCAAGGTTGACCGAGTACGTTGTAGCTGAGGCGTATAGCCTAGATTCTCGAGAATCTGGTCACCATCATCGTACGCTTTGGATGGATGCGTCGCTGCATCTGCAGCTTCGTTTGCGAATTCCGGCCGGCTAGGTTGTGGAACACCCATGATTAAAGACAGGATTTGAAAATCTTGAACGAGCACCGGACTAGCGAGGGACCGTAAGCAAAACCTGAACGTCGGGAAATCTAGTTACTAATATGAGATAGAGAAGACTAGAGAGAAGGAAACAACGAGGCAAGTCGCTTGTTTTCTCTGTTGCTGACGTATCAGGTAAGAGTGTAATGAGGGAGGAAAGAGAGAACAATGTTGGTACGTAAAAAGAGAGAGAGGAAGAAAAGAGAGAAAGAGAAAAGGGGGAAGAGATTTCTGTCTAATGGCAAGAGACAGGTGCGGAGACGCCAGCTTCAGTTCTAAAGCAATAGCACGTGTCTCAATGTACAGTAATAGTACAATTCATACCAAGCTTAGGTTCTCTGTCCCGGAGTTTCGGAGGACATGGAACCCGGACCACATATTTAAAGCCCACACTAATCCCGATATGTAGTCATTCTAATTTGCCTTAATCCTTGATCTCTTTAATTGATGATGGTATCTTTAAAGACTTGCGTAGCACCCCCTGCATGTAATCATCGTTAGCAATGCGCTATTAATTCGTATAGTCAGTTCAATACAAAGCATTACGTGAACCCTTACAAGTTCAATCCATACCCGGCCTGTCAGCCCGGACTAGATAGAGAGTTGCACCTCGTGGAGAGGACCGAGACTACAGTTTTTTCTTTCTTCTTTTGTGATTTTTGCGCTTCCTTGTCTGATTTTATAGTAAAGCGTATCTATTATGTACGATACCTGTTCTATACATAGTATATAGTAAAGAAGCGAAATTTACAGTGGCTACATAGCTTAGAAACGCATTTTCAAGTACCCATATTCGGCACGGCCCATGTTGAAAAGCCTGTAAGCGCCGTAGAACTGTGTAACAATCCAAAGAGAAAATATAACAGGCGTGATGACTTGGAATACGGGCCCCCATTTACCCCAAGAAATTTTCAGAAGGTAAGCGGTAACGATAACTTCTGTACAGGCAGAAACAATGATCCAGATACAGCAACCATACCCGATACGTGCTCTCACTAAATGGTTGTTTGCTTTTACTCTCCAGATAATCATCGAGGTGAATACGGGCAGCTCGACCACTACGTCAAAGGCTCCTGTATCCCGTCGTTAGCTGATTCTTTGTTTTCCCCATACGGTCATGAAAGCAGCAAAGTCATACCCCAGATCATACACATAAAGAATTCCACTGTCGCCTCTGAGTGTTTCTGCATGTCGGCAAAAAGTGCCACGGCCGTTTGGACAATGAGCAGCAATCCGATATGGTGCGCAATAGTAAGCGGACTGGCGAATTGTGTTCGAAAGCACATCTCGTAGAGATAGTAAGCTGTATACATCTCGGCCAGAAGGAACAGGAGATCTCCGATAGTGAGCCCTTTCGCGATGGCAGTGTCGAATGTGGCCGAGCCGACAAGAAAGGCAAAGATTGGGTAAACACCGACGAGTAGTAACATAAATAGTACTATAGCTCCAATGTGGTAGTAGGTGAACGAGCGTCGACGTCTCTCGTTGCCATCTTTCTCCAGAGCAACTTAGATGTCCCTGTATACCATGCGCAATACCCATCGTTCGAGAATGTTAGAGAGAAGGGTAATCAGAACAATATTAGCAGTGATAAGAAAGGATCCGTAAGGAAGTAATGTTGTAAGAGGCTGATTATGTATCACAGAGATCTTAGATCGGTCCTCAATGATAGATGCCACAACAGACATGGTGATGACAGGGCTTCCAAAAGGGATTAATAGAAGATGTAAAAATAAGTTGAAGAAAAGCGAGTATATCGAGTTGGACAGTTTAAAGAATGATATACGTAAAAGGTTGGTGTTTCAGAACCCCGAGAGAATATGAGAATAGGGACTGACAATCTACCGTTGTGAGAAATGAAGGGTGTATGTTCATCATGGGATTTACTGGAATACAGTCAATAACTCCGAGTCGGGCCGGACGGCAGTGACGATACCCTTTCTCCCTTGGCTCTTTCCCAATCTGATATTTCGTTTACAGCTATCACGTGTATAATTGGTCAGATTTCAATTTTATACGAAGAACACCAATGGACTTCAACAGCGTCACGACATCTTCCTCTGAAAGTGATGGGGGTCAAATAATTTAATTGCATACTAAGACTGAAGGAAGTACCCGCACCGATTGACAGTTAATGGGGCCCGGCTTGTCCCTATTCCGGAATTTTGGCGGGCAGGTGTCCGGAGTTTCGGGGGACATGGGATCCGGACCACATTATCTAAAACCCACCTACTGAGCTCTATGCGGTCGTTTTATATCAAAAGCCTGTGTTTCCCATTGATCGATCAATTATGTTATCTTACGAGACTGTAGAATTTACCGCGTACAATCATCTATAAGAACCAGCGCGTAGCTCTTTGCGCTTGAAAAACAGCCAGCTATCACTAGGAGAATAAAATATACCTCACTTGATCTTTCTCATATGTATCCCATTAGAAGAGATATTTAGTAGCATTAGTCGCCTTCTTCATGGTGCTGGGGAAAATATTTTAGGTCCTGACCACTCCCACATGTTACTAAGCATTAACCTCCGCTCTCTACACATCATACGCTATAGGTAAATCCCGCAGCTTTACAGCGATATAACCCCGATCTTATTAAACTTCAAGTCTTTACCTACTAGTACTTCTTAATTATGTCGACTACAAGGAGACTTCCCTCTGGAGCTGATTATATACTTACCCACCACGCCACGTCTTACGACTATATCTCACCTCTAAGCCTGGACTTGGTCGGCAAGCATGTCCTTATTACTGGCGCAGCTTGGGAGGATGGAGTTGGCTTTGCCACTGCTACGGCCTTTGCACGAGCGGGAGCATCTTTGATAGCATGCGTCGATCTGCACGGCATAGCTGATGAACTCGTTCACAAGTTGAAGTCAGCCGCAACGCAAGCCAACCGCCCAGAGCCCGTGGTGCTCAGCTACAAGGTTGACATTTCAAGTCGGGATAGCGTCAAAGAAATGCATGACTCAGTAACAGAAGAGTTCAACGGGCGATTGGACATTCTTGTCAACAATGCTGCACACATGGAACCATACAAACCATTCCTCGACTCAGACCCGGAAGTATACTGGCGAACATGGGAAGTCAACATTCGGGGATTATTGAACATGGCGCATACATTCCTCCCAATGCAATTATCAAGCTATGCCAAGTCTGGCGGTTCTTGCATTATGATCAACGTATCGTCTTCAGGCGCGTTGAGCGTTCGTCCCGGCAGCGGCAGCTATCGAAGTTCAAAGCTTGCGGTACTACGATGGACCGAGTCGTTACAAGTTGAGTATGCAGAACAAGGACTTTTGGCTTTCTGTGTGAATCCGGGCGCGATCAAAACAAAGATTACTGAGGGAGCACCCGAAGCGGTTAGAAACGCCCTTCCTCACCAACCTGACATAGCCGGTGATACAATCGCATGGTTGGCTTCTGAACGCAGAGAGTGGCTTGGAGGACGGTATGTAAGCTGTCCGTGGGATATGGAGGAACTTATCGCCAAGAAAGACGAGATCGTAGAGCAGGACAAACTCAAGTTGAGGATGGCCATTTGAGTTCCTCGATAAACGCCCCTTTGTTTTTGATTTTACAGCCATATTCACCAGTACTGTAGCTGGGCTTTTGAGTAAGGGAGTTTGGGATTATGGAAACGGACTTTACAGCCAATGTCTTGATCAGAAGTCCTCTGCAGCTAGCCTAAGCTTCTGGGTTCCAGCCTTGGGAAGGGTCCCTAGGTGCGGCACCCAACTATCTGCCGGTTACTCTAGACCGCGATAAGTGACCGTTTGAAAGAACATACCGACTTCCTATAGAGAGCAACGTTCCTAAGACTACATTCTACGTCCCGCAGTTTTAGGCACTGCCCCTGTACATGTTTATCATACTTTCGCATGACCTGTCCATCTCTTCAAACGGTTGATGACGGTACTTTAAAGAAGCTTTGTGGGTTTTACTGTATGTCGTCATCTACAAGAGCCAGCGCATTGTCCGACATCGGATGAGCATCGCTTATCGATAAGAACATCAATCTCCGATTTAATGCCGGGGGTGCCGAGGTAGGACTTTTTAGGCCTATCACGGAGGATCAGTAAGGGATTTAAATAAGGAAGGTACAGGTAGGAGATTAAGAGCTTAGAGAACGATAATAAAGCTAAAGGGTAATAAAGATCAAAGCAGTTAAATAGCATGACAGCTTTGAATGTGATTTTCAATCTTGTGAGCAATTATAATTCAGCTCCGCGTTTGATAGTAGTTTTGAGCTCAATCTTATGTCGTATGCACAGACACCAACGTGCAGTGTACACCTATTGATACAATTGTCGATTAGGTAATTTGAACTCTTCAATCAAAAGCCAAATATTTGCTTGATATATTTTGAAGTCTACTGTGTTTTAGTTACTGGCAATTGACATCGCCTTGCAGTCTGCAACATCAAGGCCATTGAACTTACCCTACGGCTGGGTTATCTTATCGCACGTGATTAAGTCTGACTCGCGTAGTCGGGACTGGCCGACGCCAAGCCCTATCCCTGACATCGCGACATCGCGTTATTACTCAACTTTAGCAAAGGTTCCCCATATCTCTCGTCGGTAGTTGCAACTTGGCGATAATGCTTGTTCAGGCCTACAAGGGGAATAAGCAGGGTTAACGCACCAATCACGTCTGAACAATAACAAGTTGTTCGCGTGACTCCAGCTTTCTCGTACGGCGCATACTGCCAGGAACAGAAGGTACAGGGGTACGCTGTTTTACACTAGATTGCATACAGCATAGACTCGGGTAGAAAGGTACACAATACGGCAGGTCAACAGGCTTCATAATGGAGCTGTTCAATCTAGCTTCTATTATGGGGAGATAAGGACTATGCTTTATGCCATGATGGGATGAACCTTTGATCAGAGTCAACGGAGATATCGCATATGCGGAAACGATCGCCAAGAGACAGCGGAATAGATGATTGCGCTTCAATGTGAATATCAGCATAAATAAGACGTGTAGACTCACATTGTAATCCATATCCTCATCATCTCATCTTCAATCTCAATCATGGTTTCCAAGCTCGCCCTCGCTCTCTTCTTCGGCAATGCCCTCGCTGGCCTCACTGGCCGTGCTCTTCCTCCTCGCTGTGCCATCGCCGATCCCACAGCCGAGCAAGTCCAACATGCCCAGAACCTGAAGAAGATCGAGTCTGTCTCCAAAGTCGCTGCCGCCTCTATCACAGTCGACACCTACTTCCACGTCGTTTCCTCCTCTTCCTCCAAGTACATCTCCAAGGCCAAGCTCCAAGCCCAACTCAAGGCTTTGAACGATGCTTATGGACCTTCAGATGTCCAGTTCAGACTCGTCGACACAACCTTCACCACCAACGCCAACTGGGCTTCCGGCAGTGGTGAAGTTGCCATGAAGCGTCAGCTTCGCCAGGGAGATTACAAGACCCTCAACTTGTACTTCACTGACGTCGCCAAGCTCGACGGCATGGAGGCTCTTGGATACTGCTTCTTCCCTGAGCCCAACGTCTCCACCGGATCATCGACTTTTATCCGCGACGGTTGCGTCATCGTCGCTGAGACTGTCCCCGGTGGTACTGCCGCTCCTTACAACCTGGGAGGAACTGCCGTCCACGAAGTTGGTCACTGGTTCAACCTTTTCCACACTTTCCAGGATGGTTGCAATGGTGGAGATCTTGTTTCCGATACCCCTGCTCAGGCTAGACAGACGAGTGGATGCCCTGCCAGGATGGACACTTGCCCTAACCAGCCTGGTGACGACCCTATCCACAACTACATGGATTATTCTGATGAGTAAGTTATCCTCATGATGTTGATGATCTTGATACTGACTTTGCTAGTGTTTGCTACGAGGAGTTTACTCCTGGTCAGAAGACTCGCATGCACTCTGCTTGGAACACTTACCGCAAGTAAACATGTCTTTACTGTTATAAGTAGCATGCAGATGACTTTCTTGTATATACTACAGGGTGGGAGCGTTGTTTAGTTGTTGTTTGGTTCAGCGAGGAGCGATTGCATGATGATGATGTAGACTGAGATTAGACGATGATAAATACCAGCTTTTATTTGCAGCTTCAACAAACCACCTACTTAATGCGCTCCCTTCTCCAAAGGAAGCCGAAGATAAATGATTTCACCACTCACACATACGTAAACTAACGTATGCCCTCTTTTGATCCAATTGCCCTTTACTAGGGGAATCTTAGGTCGATACTCAGGAGGGATATATATGATCCTTTCCCCACCTCTCATAACCCAACGCCCAGACACATCAAGACTAACCTCAGCAGAGAACCGTTCTGGACCTAGAGTCTGAACGGTAGCTGAGATAGGGTAACAACGGTTGTATAGTTTGCAAGTGTGTGTCCTCCAAGGATCCCACAATTTGTCCGACTCTACGTCGGACAAGGATACGATAACCTCCTGGGGCAAGACCTTAAGATCCTGTATGTATCCATCATTATGATGAAACTTTTGATGGAACTGGCCGGCCGACGTTGTTATGTTCCACAGTCTAATCGCCTTGTCCCTTGAGGCTACCGCTATCATGGATCCATTATAAGAGAACCTGGTCATCTCGGGTACATCGGTGTAGGTGCTAAAAACATATAAAGGTATGTATTTCGTTGTGTCCCACAGTCGTACCGTTCGGTCAGATGATGCCACAGCTACCTTCGAGCTGTCGGGGGAAAAAATAATCTCAAGGGCTTTCCCCGAATGTCCAACGAGTGTAGATTGGTGCTTAGCCGTCTTGGCGTGGCAAAGCCAAAGTTCTTCAGGGGAATGACGGTGGATTCCCATTGCAAGGGATACTGCCAATAGGAGTGAGTCTGGTGAGAAGCTATGTATCTCATACGTGCTGTCCAAGGGTCCAATTGTAGGACGGCTAACACCACCAGTGACAATATCCCACCAATGTATATGGAACTTATCCTGGTACGCTAACATCTTTCCATCTGGAGAAAACTTCAGCGAACCATGGTAAACATCCCAAGGCTGTGGGATTACACGCTGACAGGCCTTTGTTGTAGTGTCCCATAGTTGAATAGTGCCATACTCTGACAATGACGCTAAGAGGCCGCCATTTGGCGAGAAGGTGATGTCACAAATCTTATCAGCATGCCCTTGCAGCGAAGATAGACAGATCCCCCGTGTCGCATCATACAACTTCACCGTGTTGTCATGCAAACAGACCGATGCAAGCTGACTGTTTGAAGAATAAACGACTGGGGACCTCAATATCCTGCTCTGTAGATCAGTCATGGCCTGCTTTATGCCACTCTCCACGTCCCATATCGAGGGATCAGATAGGTAGTAATTGGAAGCCAGTAGCTTGCTAGCTGGCGAGAACTGAATATTATTAGCACGGCTCTCTCCTGCGAGCCTTCTTGTCGGCCTTCCTATTTGGGAGTCCCAAATTTGAATAATACCCTGTTCTGCCTGTGAGGCAAAAAGCTTTCCATCGGGTGAGAAAAGTAATGAGTTATGGCAAGGAGGATTGATGTCTGATAGCGGTTGATTACTTTCAGGGTCTATGTATGCGAGGTCCCAGACTGTGAGATCATTGCGGGATGACGACGTCGCCAGAAGCTGGCCGTCTAAGGAGAAAGCAAAGGCTGTTGTGTTGGTTAGCCTGAGATTTCGGTATGCTCCAGTAGCCAAGTTCCAGATCTCTATTCCTCCATCAAAAGACATTGAAGCCAGGAGCGGGTTATGGGGACAGAAACAAAGTCCTGCGCTCTTTTCTGAGGTATTCATTATGGAACTCTGGGAATACGTTGCCGTATTCCAGATCGAAATTACTTTGTTGCACTCAACTGCAAGAAGTCCACCATCTGGAGAAAACGCCACGGCATCCACATTCAAACCGTCAACAGAAAATGTATGCTGTACAGTATAAGTTACAAGACTCCAAAGTACGATGGTATCTTGTGCAGAGTAAATTGCAAGTTGTTCAAGGTTGGGTGAGATGGCAATGCTGTTCTGCAAACCCCATGGTGTGTAGAGTTCTATTGGATCCTGGAAGACACCTGACCTGACACTCCAAAATTGAACTGAAATTGTATCGATTTCGTTGGTGAAGTAAGATTTTGATATCAGGGCCAGAAACTCATCATCAGATGAGAAGGCAATGGTGATAATAGACTCAAAGCGCCTTGAAAATTCGATGGCTTGCAACTCTTTCCAGGTAGTTCTATCCCAGATCTTTACAAAGGGCTTCAAACGCGGTCCGGGAACATAGTATGCCGCTAAAAGGTGACTATTGTGAGAGAAGACAACATCCAGAGGCTCGCAATAGGCCTCGAATGATATGAGCTGGTTGCCAGTTGATGCGTCAAATAGTCGCAGTTTACTATCGGCGGAAGCCAACAATGTCCCGTCCGGAGAGAATGCCAGGCCACATACAGGGTCAGAGACATCGAGAGTTTGAACACGCGCACCCCAATTAGATTTAACCCCCTCGATATGGCTATGCGGTGGTAGACGCTGGTCCCAGAACTGTTGTCGCACTCGGCTTGCAACAGGTGAGAATAATATTAAGGAGGCATAGGTTTGCAATGGTGCGCTCTCAATGATTGATGCAAAACTAGAAACGGTTCTAGTGGCATCTTTCAGAAAGTCAACCAGTTCTGATGAGCTTTCGGAGGAGTCCTGTAACAGTTAGAACAAGGTGAGAGTACGAGCATCACATGAACAAACCTTAACTAGTTCAAATAAATCTCGAAGGGCCTCTAGAGCACAATAAGTTTGTCTGAGAAGAGCTGAAACTTCGAGCCAGTGGAGAAAATGTTCAAGAAGGAATGTAAGGATCTCATCACAAGCGATCTGCCCACTGGCTCGTAAGTGATAAACCCAATAGCGACAAGAATACTCGATTTCAGGAGGGATGCAACGACTCAACGTTGCGACATCTATGTCTGCGGACTCCGTGTCAAGTCTCCTCAGATTACAAATGTCCTGTCTCAGCACCTTCCCCATACACCTGAGGCATCGACTAGCCAAGGCAGAGTGTACCTCTCTCGGATCCAACTGGAAGTGATAATCATGATCGGGCTTCGCTTCACTCAAAAGGAAGTCGCTGAAGGACTTGTGAAGCAACCTTATAGGTTTCTGTCCCCCCGAAGGGACATCAAGTACTCCATGTAGATATGAAAGCCAGAAGCTGATAGTATCGATGTCTATGCTGAGAAGGGAAGAAAGCGATGTAAGTGATAGCGGTGTGGTAACTAGAACAAGAGCACCTAGGAGCAAATGCAACTTCTGCTCAAGATTGGTTTCTCCAATAGATTCGAAGAGTTGCTTTAATATCGGGTCGTACATCTGATGCAGCTGGCACCTGTCGTCTTCACACTGCTTGAGCCAAAGCTCGAGCTGGATTTTGGGGTTTCGCGGAATATTAACATCATGGACAAAGCGGATAATCGTTGCCCCATAAATGAACAGAGGTTCTGGGTTGGTAGCAAGGTGAATCAGGTGATCCATGTCCTTCACGCTAGGCCACGGATTCTGTCGAATCTTGGCATCGGTCCTTATTTCCGTGAATCTAGTTTCCAAGTACGTTCGAATATCAGCTTTTGTATCCTCAGGATACTCTCTGTGAAGCTGCAGCTCTCGAACGGCTTCTTTTTCCTTGAGATAATTGAGACCTCTAAGGACTCTCGGATCCGATCTGCCAGTCAGCAGGGTACGCAAGCGCAAAAGGCCTGCCGAGTTGTTACAGATTTCCGAAAGAAATGCCAGGATTCGTGGGAGATTCTCGGGGTGCTCACACTCATCCAAAGCATCGATAACGATGATTCTGGGAGGTTCCTTCCTATTAAAGACAGGTAGAGTTTCGATAGGGGTCTTTAGAAGTCTTTCGAACTGAAAACGTAAGTCTTTCTTATCCATCGAGTCTCTATCAGTATCACCGACAGAAACTCGAAGGCTATTTTTGAAGCAAGGAATAGCATCAGCCAGTTGTATCGCCAAGGTAGAAAACAGCCGGTTGGTACCATTACGACCCTGTTCCCCCCTCTTGAAGAAGTATCCACCGACGAGTCGTTTATCGTGGTGGAATGAATCGGCAACAGAACGGATGAGGGTAGACTTGCCGGTCCCTGCAGGACCAGTGAGCCAAAGGAAAGGTTTCCCATCGTCTTCATCTGCCCATTTCCTGATGGTCTCTTGGATGCGAACTCGAGTGCTGGCCTCACATCTAGGGCTGTCTCCGACATCTGCACTATTATAGCAGGCCTCGTGAACAATGTGAAGGTCTACTGCTCGGTCTTCTAGAATTTGGCTGGCACTACGTCAGTGTGGTTCCGAAGAGATATGAATAGCTGATTACTTGGTGCGTCTTTGTTCCCCAAGAGCCTTGAATGATAGATCGAGATGTTGCTTTGACACATTGAGATTCTCATTGGCAACTAGACACACCGAATTTAAAAACTGCACTTAACACTGTATCCCTGGCGTCTACTTACTAGATACCAGCTGGGGAATGGGATCCTCTTGTAGAACTCGAGATGGCGGTATGACGGAGAGAAGTTCCTTTGCAAACGCTGCTGCCGTCGCCGCTGCATAGAATTGCCACGTCTTGTTTTTGTGAGAATCTGAATAATCACAAATACCACGAATAACAATAGATGGAAAGTCTTGCAAGCCGGCAGCCTCCATCTCGAAGCACAGTACCCCTAGCTTTTTTCCAAGCTGGTCACGCAGTATTGCGTCTCTGATGACTTGGTTTCCCGAAGCAATGGTCCCATGATGAATGACAGGATCACTGTCATCTCTGTCCTTTCGGGGAATGATCTGAATGGGATCACACTGCTCACAAGACGAAGTATCAACGACATGAGGGTATTCGGCCAGATATAGACTGTCGTTCAATGCACCAGGATGACTGAATCGCTTTCTCATCTTCTGAGGGAGAGCGGCTATGAACTCGGGAATGCGGCTATCTTCGGTCAAATGGTCAGCTTGGAGACGACTCAGAGCTGCCAACAGGACTTGAGGTGGAGCATTCAACATTCCAGTACGTTCAAAACCCTGCTCTTGCAAGCTCTTGCCTCGATCGTACTGGATAACACCTCCGTTGGTCGCATTAGGCTGACTAACAACAATATCACCCAGTCGAATGTCGTGGCTTGCCGAAGGTATACCGCCCCCGATGCCTACCATCAGCCCAAACCGAACTGACTTGAAGGTTCGTAGCATTTGCGTTGCAACTGTGGCAGCAGGGGCGACCCCGATGATGCCCGCTGGAAGGCATGCTACCACCACGTTATGCCCACAGACTTCGCCTAGGAGGTAGGTATTATGGTCGTTCGGATCTTGTTGCGAAGGGTTCGGGTGGACTTTGTCGAGCATGCCCTTTGCAGCAGCCATTTCCAGTGGAAGGGCGCATATCCAACCGACGGTGTACTGATCATTGGGTATAACAGGTTGATCTGATGCTCGACTCTGTTTGGACGCTACGTGATCATCTCCTACGTTTGTTAGCTAAACTGAGCTGTATCGATTTGAGGCCTAAACTCCTACCGGCGTTTGGCTCACGTTCGCGCTTAGGTCCAGTACTCATCTTGATGGCCTATTCCTCCCACATTGGCTTCTTGAACGTTTGTATCGAGGGCGGGTCAATTTGTGTTTTTCGGGACACCTTTAGGGAGCAATCGTATGACATTCAAAGGTCAAAGCTGACAATATGCCTCGTAGGACTTATCGCCTCCCCCGCGCTTAACAACGCCTCTGATAGGGTGTCTCTACCATGCTGGTCACCTCGACCATGTCAGCCATCTGAGTGGTCGCCTGATTATGCAACTGTGTCTTGGCATTCAATATTGCACAACACCTACATTGCTCCGCCACCGCCACGTTACAGGGCTGCAACATGTCTTGTCTCGGCGGCTGGCCCAGCCTCCAGTTCCAGTTCCCCTCCTTTCTCTTATCTCTGACAATCTTCTCCCTTCCACGGTGATTTAAGCCGCAACTCGCAAACTCCGGGGCTCCCCGGTCGAAAACAATGTCGGTCGAACTCAATGAGTGGAAGTTCGCGACAGAAGACAGATGCCCAGAGATCGAGTTTGACTGTATCCCCCCGAATGCCTGCGCAAGACACCCCACCACCGGTAGGAACTACTGCTGCGATGTGGGGGGAGGTTGCTGGAACCAGGGCAACGCCGGAGAAGATGACGAGTTCACCAAGGCTTGCTCTACGGCCGAGGATCTGAAGGGATGGAGATGCATGAGGGGAAGGTTGGTCAGACCCCGAGCATGAACCTACGGCCTCCCCAACTGATGACCTGCCAAGCGAAGAGTGTGTGAGAGGAGGAAAGATCAATTTGTGCACGTTGCCGCGGAAAGAAGCAGAGAACCCGCTGGCTGAGATAGAAAGCTCCGTCCTAGAAGAAATGTATTCTTCCTTGAGCGTTTCGGCGGCCTCTGAGACCTACCTGAGCTTCGACCCATCGGCGCTTGTTGCCGCGACACAAACCTCTTCTTCGACGGCCACTTCGACAGCTGTCTCGACAACCGCCTCGACAGAATCGACAACCGCCGACGCAGTCAGTGCGACAGCTGCAGCTAGATACCCGACCGAGCCAGACAGCGGATTGAGCGGCGGTGCCATCGGGGGTATCGTGGCGGGGGTCGTGGTTGGAGTGGCGCTGCTTGGCTTGGGAGTCTGGTTTCTGCTGAAGAAGAAGCGGCGCGAGAGGGTGCCTGAGCTTGATAATCCGGGAGAGACAAAGAGTGATGCGGACCGCCAAATGCAAGACCGACAGATGGCAGAGCTTGGTACACGCGAGCTTCAAGAGTTGCCTTGAAAAGGAGGTGCGTATTCATAAGGTGGCCTACCACCCTGGGGGTCCTTTAAGACTGCTCTAGAATCTTTTTAGTAGTTTAAAATATCCTGAGATAAAGTTTGGTCATTTCAACCCTTGATGTTGTAACCCGGTCTCGAGGTCTGCCTTTAACAATAGCCTCACGCAAACCTAATTTAATAACGAAGAGAAAGCAGGCCAGGTAAGCTTAACAGGAAAGGGGGAAAATGAGCTCCTGAAGCATACATCTCAAAACAGAAATCAAGAACGTACGATGTCAGCTGCCCGGGCTTTCTGGACATATGATACATATCACGGAGCCGAGCCTAGCTAATAAGATATGGGATCTGAACTGCCACGTGTCGAGTTGGACGCTATACATTGAGCTAGTGCAAATAGACTATGCCAGGCTGCACTCAACTTCTATCTACAGGCTACTTAAATGGGTAGTGCGATTTTCTATGGCCAGCTGAAGGCGGTCAACCAGTAGAGGCTGAGACAATAAAACTGATAGTCCAAGGGCTATGGCAATTACCCCTCATATGTAGCGCGCTAATGGCACGACAGAGACTTAGACAATTGCTTACTTTAAGTTGTTAAAATCCGGCACCCTGCTTTTCATTCTGTATTACCTACGTAATCATAGAATAAGGAATTGCAGAAAATATAAAACTTTTTTAGGAATCGCATCAGCATACATTACATGCCCTGTATATTATTGTGTTTCTTTTTGAAAGCGCAACCTGGCAGTAAACTATCGATTGATATTGGGTCTAGACTCGTTAATCTCCACTGTGGCGTCCTATAGCAGTAAAGGACGCCTCGGACCGGTCGAGGCTCTTCCCTGAATCAGCACTTGTATAATCTCAGAAAGGTGGCAAGAATGTGGCGAGCTGAGCGAGAAAAGAAAGCATTCACAGTCACAAGGATTGCTCAAGTTCGAGAGGGGGAGCATGATAACGAGAGTAGACGAGTACCAGGATCCGATAAGCCTCTAGAAACATATAAGAAAGCTTGTACCGACAGCTCGTAGAGACAATTTTAACTTTCTATATGTCGCTGAATCCTCTCACTTACATACTATCTTTACCGTGGACGACCCTTTCTGAACCACACAACTAAACATTTCCTTGTCCACATCTCCATCATGGCTACAGCAATGGGTGTACAGACTGACACTGGCTCTTGGGGACGTTCATACCCCGTGCAATTCACATTCTCAATCGGTGGAAAGGTATTCCTGTACGGCCAATGTCTATCTGACAAGTACTGGTTTATTCAGGAACTTCTCCCTGGTGGGAAAATGGGTTCTGTGACCGATTCAGGCAACTGGGACTATGCATACGCGGTCCAGTTTCCCTTCACGATCAACGGTCGGGTCTTTTTCTGTGGGCACAAGGTCAGCACCAACTACTGGTTTATCCAAGAACTTCTCACGGGCGGAAAAATGGGATCCCAGACCGACTCCGGGCATTGGAACAACGCGTATCATGTGATGTACGCCTTCTCGGTTGGCAACAAGAACTACCTTTTTGCCCACAATATCACCACCTGTTACTGGTTCATCCAGGAACTCCTTCCCGGTGGAAAGATGGGGAGCGAGACTGACCAAGGGCATTGGGCAACTCGCTATGCGGCCCAGTTTCCGTTCACCATTGGCGATACTCAGTATATCTATGGCCAAGATGTGGGCAACCCTTGGGCAAGTCACCACAAGATACCTACCCAAGGCGAGTTAGCTTGTGGGTTGGCTCTTACCGCTATGATGGGTCCGTTGATGTTTCCCTTCATCCTGGCAGCAGGCCCCCCCACGGTGCCTGAACCAACACGTCGCTGGTTTATCCAGAAAGTCCTCCCTGGCGGTAAGATGGGTGACGAAACTGATAGCGGCAAATGGATTGGCATTTATACTACGCAATTTCCCTTTACTATCAACGGTAAACAATATTTCTATGGCCAGGATCTGGGAGTAGGGAAATGGATCATCCAGGGTCTTGAAAATAATGGCAAGATTGGAAATGAGCTGCAGAATGGTAAATGGAATGATGCTCGGGAGGTCCAGGTTCCTTTTGTTGTGGGAGGAAAACAATATTTCTATGGACAAGACTTGTCATCTCGTGCCTGGTACATTCAGCAGATAAATTAGTCAGATATGGCTATAGAATTGAGTCGAAGGTTAGCGCCTCGGAAGAGCCCACCTTGACTCGAGTTGTCAGTTCAAGCTGACGAACACTGATATATAAACTTTCATCGTGCTCGAACTGAGTATCTGGCTGTTTCTGCCATTCGTCACCGCCATCAATCACATGCATCTGAGAGGACAAAGCATTGTTGATGCTCTCGGTAAATGCTCGCGCTTCTTCGTTATGTCGACCTATTTTGCACACCGCGTCGAGAGCAGCTTATCCAATAAATGGGATAAAGCATAGTATTGTCCCGTGGGTACAGCAGTCTACTGTTTGTATTTTTAATTCTATTATAAAGCTAAAGAGAGCCAATGAAATCCACAACACTGTCTCTCAGTATTGTATACACTCAAGGTATAACAGACATCTCACACAGCGTATGTTGCTCCATCTTGCATAATCTTCTGTTCCTTGAGCATGCCCGTCATTTGTCCCTTTTGTACAACGCCCATATGGAGCTAGTACAGATTCTCCTCTACCCAATCTTTTAATTATTTATGCATTGGAGGGTAGTCGAAATAGCTTCTGGTGAGGGATTGGAAACCGTGACAGAATCGCTAAAATTTCCTTTTTCGTTGCTTATCCAAATCTTGAGCTGGCCACCGTTGCTATCATAACTGAAAGTGACACTAGGATCTGTACACTTATAAACTTTTGTCGAAGTGAAGGGTTTGGCCGTGTTCTTCTGAGGGTCTTTGTGCTACCGAGTACGAAGAGATAAATGAATTTAAAAGGGATGCTGAGCCGAGTGAATTAGTACGGGCAAGTCAGATCATGTTCAATTGAATGCGGATAAGCTGAAGATCAGAGCCGGATACTTGGCTTGTAGTGGACTGGTAGGATTTATAGCCAATAATATGTTCTGATTATACGCTACGGCTTAGCTGTGTAACATGCATTTCGGCCTCGGTTAATATTGAGGCCCTCTACTAATGTGCGTCACCGAGAATAGAAGGTACGAATGTGGAAAAGCGTAATCAACAAATCGCTAACTTAAATCATTCTATAGTACATCTAAAGTAACACATAACTCTATGCAGCAGCATTGTCTCCACAAGAAAAGACACCACGAACACCAGAAGAAGAGTTGAAAATGTCAAGAAGCTCAGTGATAGATGCCCACAGACCAGCTGCGTTCATAAAGAGAGACAGAGCAATAAGACCAGCGTTGGCGAAAGTCAGGCAGGTCTTCTTCCAGTCACGGAAGTACATGCCCTGGTTCATGTGGAACCAAAAGACAGCACTGAAACCGTAGGTGAACCAAGAGATGGTAGTAGCGGAAGTGATGGAAAGGATAGAGTCAAAGACAGGGATGGCGTTGGACAGGATGAAAACGACGATCCAGAAGCCAGTGACGGAGGCGATCCAGGTACCCCATGACTTGACGGAGCTGGCGGTTACTTCATGCAGGTTGCCGGTCCAGCGCATGACGTTGACAAAGATGTACTTGGAACCGATGTGACCGTAGGCGAGACCAGTAGCGAAGATAGCAGGGATGGCGACACCGTAGGCAGCCTTGGAGAAGACGGGGGCTGTAGATCCCAAGATTGGCGAGGTCGTGTGTTCGGCTCCGAGGCAGTAGAAGATGACAGCAAAGACGACATACAGGGTCATGGAACCACACTCAAGGACAGTAAGACAGAACTTGAAGTCCTCCATAGGGTTGGCCATCTCAGCAAGGTATCCCTGGTGATGTTAGTTATATCCATGCAAGCGTGTATCGGTTAACTTACAACAAAGCTTAGGTTGGCAGCAAAAGCAAAGACAATCTTCAAGCAAGCATTGAGACCATCACGGAAAGTGGGGTTTCCAACAATGTTGATCTCTCGGCTCCACTCAGACATCTTGTCAACGCCTCGAGGACCATCAACGCCAAGAACGACCATGACGATGAGACAAGCAGCCAGAACACTGACAGCGTTGGGGATACCGAGGTTTGAGACAAATTTGGTCGTGCGAGGGATACAGAAGATGTAGCATGCAGCGCATGAAATAAAGATGAAGACGACAGTGCAGGTGGCGTGACCAGAGATGGTGTTGAGGGCGATAGACATGGTAACCATAGCAGAAGCAGCAACAAAAATGACCTGAATCATCATCATGGCACCAGCAATACTCTCCAGAGTTCTTCCACCGACAAAACGCGTCATATCAACGATGTTCAGCACCTGAGGATGAAGTCTGTAGTACTGCAGAAGCTCGTAGGCGGTATACCAAGACATTCCGCCGATGCCGAGAATGGCTATGATGCCAGGGATCAAGCCAAGGGTCTTGAGTGTCGAGGGGAGCGATAGAATACCGAGGCCAACCTGGTTGGCGACGAGGATAAAAATTGTATCCCATCGTGTGAGGGTTCGAAAGTTCTTGCCACCTTGGGAGTAGATGTTTGAGTTATCGGCTGACTCGCCGACAGTTTGGAAATCGTGGCCGTCGTGGGAGCTAGAGTCGTGCTCATGCTTGTCAGAGATGATGCCATCTTGGGCAGGTTTTTCTGTGATTTTGCTCATTTTGCCAAGATTGTATATGGTAGAGCTAAGAGTAGAAAGAAGGGATGAATGTCACCAGGACTTGAGATTGAGATGTGAATGAGAGACGAGCTGGAGATAGACGAGAAAGATTAAACTGGAAAAAAAGCAAACTTTATAACCGTCCGCCTCGTTTCTAAATAGCGCAGTCTATGGTCTGACAGGTAAGGGGCTGGGATCACCGAGACGTCATGGCAAATGCCCAGAAACTGTAATATCGCTCGCCTCAGAAAATCCCCAGAGTGTAAGGGGCGAAAGAACAAACCCACCTGCCCACTAGACACTGCCCCCCATGGGGGACTTTCCAAAACAGGGCACTATCCTTCTCGGTGAGTTGTGTGTGGATAACTGCCGAGCCAGTCGGGTACTCTGCAAGTGTTCCTTGGCTTTTGATGCTTCGAAATTTGACCGAAGAGAGGATTTCGTCTGTGCTTTCGGACATGCCGGGGTTTTGACGTCAGGGATGAAGGGATGTCACGCTGAAGAATCTTGAGCCTCATTTAGCCGCCACTTAAAGACAACGACAAGTCAAGATAACAGCATCATCATCAAAGCCATATAATTCTACGGTATCTATTCTCTTTTCTTTTTTATTTATCAGTTTTCACCTCGTTTATCTCTGAACAATTAATCTCGTCAAAAACGTCCTTGCTTTATTATTACGGGCTCGAGCATTACTATGACTAACAAAACTCCATTATCGTCTTGGCATACCCGCAATAGGCCCACGCTCAGGTCCCTGATTCCCCAATTATCACGAGACAAATAGTCAGAGAAATTGAAGCATCAGATTTCAAGTCTGGAGACGACAGTTTTCATTAGTGATGAGAACCATACTTTTTACGAGCCCCCATGGGGAAGAGGGACTTTCCCCAGAGTTGTGCTTTTTTCGAAGCTGGGGAGAACGTTTACGTGACTGATGATGTTTCTGCAGGTAATTTCTTGACGACGATCGCTGAAATATCAGATGATGAGATTGATTATCTGAATTGCTGTGTACGGGTAAGCTCGGATGATCAGCGTATATGCACAACTCCGTCATAAATTATACTCTAAATCGTTCTAGAAAAACGGGATTTTATGCTGACGCTTCCGTCGCATTTTCTTATCTGGGTTAGTCTAGCCGCGCTTGCTTGCGTGGTACATTTGCCCACGGCAAAGATCTGCACGACATGAAAGTACACGAGTAAGGTGCTCCGGGACGCGACCAGTAACCTTGCTCATTAAAACGATCAACAACGGGCATTTCCTTGTTATATCTCAACGATATCCGCGATTGGTTATGCATCCACTAAAAGGGGGTTATGCACGTCCCGATCTCAGGTCCCGACCTTGTGCGCGATTTTTTATTCTAGAATATTTCGATAACGCTCTTGTTTCACTTTCTTTCCTTGTCTTACCAACAGACCACTCGGATCATCTATATGTTTGACCAACTCGGTTCTTCTACGGGATCACCGGTCAATTGTCTCGGTCAACGTGTGTCGACCGGTGTCGGGAATGAGCCGGGTCATCCTTGTACGGAGCGGCTTGGTCCGTTTTATTCTGGGTATGTTTGCCGCGTTTGTATCTTAGGGTAAGCTGATCTGAGGATCATTGGGGAAATGAGGGGATATTCGCACGATAATAGAGTGGTCAAACGGTTAAAGTCGGACCATGAATGTTGTTGGTATGCTTGGTATTGCTGCCCAGTCTTGGCGGATGTTGGGGTAACTCGTGGTTGTCGTGATAAGGCGTGGGTAGTAAGTCAATGCTTGATAGTCCAGACCATTCTAAGCATGATGAAGGAGTAAGCTCGTACGTGAGATATATAACGTGTCATGATAAATTCCTAAATCGGCACTTCGTTAAGCTTGGACGCCACACCTTAAACTTGTAAGGCGACGCGTCATGGCTGGTTAGTGTGACGCGCTAAGTGAGGAGCTTGGCAAGACGCGACACTTGTGTAGGGTAAACTCAATAATTCAGCTATCACGCTTGCTTTTAAATCTGCTCTGTACAAGCGATGTAAAAAACAACTCTTATAGCATTTAGTAACAGTCTTTGAGTAGTAAGCGGCTTTTTCTTTGCAATTTAGCTGTAATAATCTTATGTGGAAGTGAAAAGTCTTGTACATAGCGCGTCACAATCGCTTGCCTGTCTAATTTATTGTTATTTCAATGGTGGCACAAAATATTGTGTGAAATCTTGATCATTTATCGATAAGAGGCCAAGCAAGGTAAACTGCTTAGTGAAGAAGTTGAAACTGAATTTACACCCTCTCAAAATGAGCCTCTGCATCCCTCTCAACCTTTCCCAGCTCAACGGTTTTCCATATCCTCGTCTGACGGCGTTCTGTTATCATCCGAACTTACAAGAATTGACGATCCCCTGTAGAAGAGCGTCTTTATCCCGATATTCAGGCGAGAAGGCCTTCATCTCCTTCGAAGTCAAGGCTCTCCTGGCGTCCGCCGCCCTTTTGAAAGCAGTGCGAGGCGCCATACCTCCCTTGATTCCGCCAGCGCCGATCAGCATGCCCAAGACGGCAAAGGGGGCAGATTCTGGATTGTCTACAATCTCAACGATGCTGATGGCGGCGCTACCGGCCTCACCCACAATGAGAGCAACGCTAGCCAATCGTGTAGCCACTCCAAGAGTAGAACTGACGAGACCGGCGAATGGTATGACAGCAAATACAATACTGAGGATGTCGAGAACCAGGTTCCGGGTGTGTGTCTCCTTCATCTCCTTCCCGATCTTCTTGATTTCAGAGATACTCTTGGAAGCATCCTGCATCATGAAAATTGGCATACCAAATGATACGACAACGTCAGCGGGATCGGCTTGTAAAACGCCGAGGTGCATCTCCACCAATGACTCCATAGCAAGGTCCACCAGATCGTCTGTGGAGGGCATTGCCTCATCAAGAATTTCCTTGGGATTATCGATCTTGATCTTGCTCTTGTCCCGGATGCGCCTTGGCCAGTTTTTGCGCATAAGGTAGTTGATGCCGCAGTCTTGGCACGGAACTTGGCCAGGAAGGCAAGGAGGGCAAACGTTGTCGGGTTCTGAATACTCGTCGTACCACTCAATCCAGTCCTTCTGAATGCCTGCCTCCTCAAGGAGAGCATTATAGAACCCTTTCTCATCGCGCATCTTGAGCGTAATGGTACGGATACCTGGGTTTGCTCCGGGCTTCTGGATGGGCATTGCCTCAGTACATGGGCCCTTGCCGCTGTTGCCTGGGGACGTCCACTCGCAATCCATATACTTCAGACCCTTGCCCTTACCTAAAGACATGAAGTCTTCGATCCGGTCGTCCATAGTGTCCTTGACCCAGTCGGCATACCAGCCGAATGCATCATCGTAGTTCTTAGAGACATCCTTGTACTCGTCGATGGCAGCCTCTAGATCGCGCATGAGGATGTTCATAACCGCCATACTACGACAGATTGGGTTGACGCTTTCGATACCAGAAGCAAGCTTCTCTAGAGTCGTTGGCCAAGACTTAGAATCGCACGACACGTCATCGGGCTCAAAGTCTCCGAGCCCTCCCGCCCCGGACGAGGAGTTCTTCGACCCTCCCGAGCCATAGAACCAATCGGCCAAGTCGATAGCCCAATCAGTAGCGCCACCGAAATTGAGATTCTTGATCCAACTCACACGCTCCTCCTTAGTCTTGTCGCTCATGTATGCGACCCAGTCTGTCATACCATTGCCCTGTGTCCCGTATGTCATGATATCGGAATGGGTCTTCGTATCATGCCATCGCTTTGCTGAGAATCCCGGAGTATTTCCCTGAGCAAGCTCATAAATCTCATCCAGTTCAGCGTTCGCAACTAGACGCAAATGTTAGTGAACAGAAGTAACTGATCGGGTGTAAACACATACTGTAGCCATTAGTCCCAGTACACTGACCAGGCTCCGCGTCTGACTCTTCGTAGGACCCTGTAAAATGACAATGAGGGCCGGTGCAGCTCTTATCCTCCATACGGAAACTTCGGCCGTAGCTTGCAATGCCCACGATAACCTTCTCAGCCGGCACACCTGCCTTGGTGATCATACTTAGAGAGTTTCGGGTTTCAGTCCGGTTGATATGTGATCGTAGACAATTGCCATTCTCACAGCCGGGATTAGCAAACTCATTACCATAGTCCCACTGGCCATGGAGATCGTAGGTCATAAAGACAAAGTAGTCTAGTACCTTGGCCATTTGTTCAACAGGAAATGGCTTGAGGTACCAGAAGGAACCGGGTAACGCGATGGAAAGAGACTTGCTAGACGGTAGTAGGTCTCGGAGGACGGTGAGAAATCGTTGGTAATAGAGACCATCTGTCCTGTCACCAGATGGGATTCCCTGATCAGTAGCACCAGGGTATTCCCAATCGATGTCAACACCGTCAAAGCTCTTGTGCTTGGCCATGAATTTGACAACGTTTGCAGCGAAAACGGATCGATACTCGGGCTTGACCACATCACGGTATCGTTGAAATGTCTCAGCATCGGTTGACTCGGCCCAACCGCCAAAGGAGAGAATCTTCTTGAAAGGAGCGTCCATCTTGTCAAAGATCTCTAATTGTTCTTTGACATGTTCAGGGATGTTGACATCGTAGTCCGCGGTGATGCCCGCAAAGGCGAAATGAACATGGGTCAGGTAATCGAAATGCTCTTCAATCTCAGATGCATCCATGGTGAGACAAGCGCGACCAGGGTTGTACGCTTGAAAATACCCGATGCGTTTGAACTCCTTGGGTGGCGACTTGTTGTTCACGATATCAGTGCCGCAATTTGAAATGCACCCGTTGGTATTGATCTTGAATGCTCCTGGGGCCTTCGTGTCGGCAGGGGACTCGGTACAAAACTCGGTAGTAGTACCACAGAATCCCCAACCGCTACAACAAGCCTTGAGAGGACACTGGTTCAGCTTGGCAAGATCCCAACCGTCAAAAGAGCCAGATGGCTTTTTTGTTCCGGGCTTCTGCGGTCCGCAAGCCACACCTTCGACAGGAGATGGCATGGGTGTGTTACCCTTGCTTAGGCAGATAACTTGTCCCAGCTGTAACCTGCTGCAGCCAGACCATGCCCATGAGTTCTTGTTGTACGCCTCGATATCCTTGACAGTGATACTGGATGCGGCTGCAACAGAAGCACATGTGTCCCCTGTGTCGATTCGGTGCGTCGCGCAAGTTCCATCTGCATCTGCTGATGGGGTCTTGTCTGGTAGACTACCTGAGCTACAGCATACCCACTGACCAGGCGTAAGGGTGGCGCACAGGTTCTTCTGCGGGTTGTGCTTGACAAAATCAGCGCCTCTGATGTTGCAACGAACAGTAAGCGTAGTGCAAGTATCGTCACCTTTGACTTGGATGGCTTTGCACTCGGCTCGGGCTTGAAGATCAGATGCTTCCATGTCAAAAGAAGTGACAGACGTGGCGTTGGATGATTCCAAGAACAGGCTAGCTCCAGGAATCTGAACCTCGACCCTTGTGTCATTGGGCCTGTTGAGCGGCATAGTGACACAATAACCCTCGGACCAGATCTGGATACGCTTTCTCAGGCGTTCGAAGTCATCCATTCGATCGATGGCGAATACACCGAACGTATAAGGAGACAATGAACCGATGTCGCATGACTGCATGATTTCAGTGCCTTGACTAGCCGCCTTCTCGAATTGCTCGAGCATGGCAGTGCCGGCAACTGACCCCATATCGGCGCTGACATAGAGACCAACAATTGCAGAGCCTGCCTTGGAGAAAAGGACACTTTTCCCACACGAGGCTTTCTTGCCAATGTGTTGCTTGAGTCCTTGCAGGGCTGTTGTGACATCGTCGGTTGCGTTCAGCGCTCCCGGCAAGCCAGAAGTGACAATAACAGACACAGGGGACAACGGAGCAGATACGCATTGACCAGTAGAGGCCTTTACATTCTTGCTACCCGTTTCTGCGCGTTTTGCATGTTTTCTATGTGCTTGAAGATGTGCTGCAGCTTTGGAGGGATTGAAGGTACTGGGACCACCAAGAGCGCAGACACGAATTGTCTCAACGGTCTCGGTGTGCACATTCATGTCGAACAGCAGAGGGGCTTCACACCCTTCCAAGTCCTGAACATTATGGATGTGCGTCCATTTTGCGGCGTCCGATCCAGCAACAGAGCAGAGTCGGGGGCAGCCTTTGACCAAAGGTGTTGCCCACTCCTCGCTGGTTTGCTTCTCTCCGTAGGGGGCTATAGGTGTGATACCAAGATTGAACTCGTTCTCTGTCGAGTTCAAAGCTTTAGATGCATCAAAAGGACCTAAGCGTGTCCGGTTTCCGCTATCACCGGTGGCAAAGGTCAGGCCGACCAGGTGCGCAGAAACGGAAAACAAAGTGTGAACTCTCATCGTGCTACAAGAAGTGTAGACACGGAAGTGAAAGTGATAAGACACAAAGGGAATGCGATGAAGATGAGTGAAAGGAAAAATGAATGAATAGAAGCAGGTGATATGGCCTCAAAGAGTGTAAGCACAGTTGTTGGACAAATTGTGTCAGGAATGGTAAAGGTTATAATGTAGACCCAAATATCATGATATCCAACGATTACGACCGTCACAAACACGCCAGTCTTTGAGTAGCAAAACGTCCTTTTTCGTGCCGAGGCCCATTCATCACAAACATCATTCCTGACTCGCTTTCCTGTCCAGTCGAGCCGGAAAACGACCAGTACGACGTTGTGTTGGCCCGATGTCGAAATGTAACCGAGATCATTACAGCCCTGATCTGTGCTGATCCTTGAAGACCCTTGTTGCGCTGTTGGTTCCATCATTGAGTCTTTTTTTCTTTCCCTGCAAACGTCTTGGCACTCTACCCATGGGACATCTAACCCAAATCCGATGTCGGTATGAGCCGATAACCCACTACGGCGGCAAAAACAAGGGTTTCCGTAATAGCGGAGCAACAAATTTTACGGACATTGACAGGTTGCCAGGTTGCTCATTTAGTACGGTTCTGATACATCACACAATCCTGTCCTTGCACTGCACACGGTCTGACAGGGATGAGTTTACATGTTGGTTCTTAGAATATTTTGATTAAAACTGAGAAAAGAGAAGTAAAAGAAAAACCCTCATGTGTTGGTTAAGACATGTTACGTACAGGATACTCGGGCTTGGCAAATCTTTCACGGATATTAGCCACTCTTTGGGACGGCCCTTGATGTGTTGAGTTATGGTGGTAGTGCTAACAATTGTCCAATGGGAATTTCAAAAAAAAATGCCGCTCAGGCGCCGAAACATGAACCGTATACAGGCTGTTGACAATATGTGATGATAGACTACTGAGTAACTGGATTTTATATAATACGCAGCAATGTCGACCGAAAATGAATCCTGTTTCCTTTGAACAAGTATAAGTTACTCTCTTTGTTTTTGCATAAACATGCATAGTCTTGTAAAAAGCGTCTTTTGGGTCGTTCTGACCTGGGCTTCCCTTGGCCTGCCGAGTGTTGGCGAATGTCAGGCTCCTATCTCAACAGGCGACTACTCGCATGTTCGTGAAAGAATCTGGTTGTGGGAAATGTATGATACTTTCACGTAAGTAACTCATGACCGACGTATTCGCGACAAGAAGAGTGTTGCTAAATTCAATCTATAGCGAAATCTATGGAGCTAGCAAGCAGAAGAGTCTGCTTGTCCAGAATCCTAATCACCCCTGGGATTCGAAAAAGCACGTCGGATCTGGGCCCGATGGCAAATTGACATACCCGGAGTTCATGTTGGATTTAGAACAAAAGCTTGGCGCACCTGACCATACTCCCGACATGACTATGCAGGCTCCTGGTAGTGGGCCTGGATCGCCTAGCTATGTCGAAGCCTCCAACAAGCTTATGAGCAAGAATTGGCGCGGCATCATGAAGGTTGCCTTTATCACTCCAGATGAAAAGAACCGCAATGATTATGTGAGATTCTTGAGCATCCTGGATCAAGAATTTCACGATGTCCGCGCCAAATTCGGTGATGATCCTAAGTGGAAGTCATTTCTAGCCGAAAAACACGAGCGATCGCAAAAACTTCTTTCAGAGATCATTAGCATCCGCAAGCAGGAAACGGAAGAATGGATCAGGAGGCAAATGACGCAGGATGTTTATGGCCCAAAGAAGAAAAAGTTATATGGACTTGCCCTGCAACCGACTGATCTGGTCACTGAGCGCGTTCCCACAACCATACCGGGGCAGACTGGCACTTATGAAAGAGTCAAGATCGCTGAAACTTGGGAGCGAAACCGGAACAATAGAGCTTTCATCAAGGCTCTGCAGACGGCTGGAATTCACTCAAGCCAAGACCTCATTACATGGGCAGAGGACCTCGGCAAGACAAACAATGTCGGCCCCAACAGTCCTGTAAACCAAACTCATTATGAATCGTTTCAAGTTTGGAAGAAACTATGGCAGCGTGCAGTAGCGAGCCTTGGGGGTTCTGGATCATGTCCCTGAAATGTATGCGGGGAGTCTCGACATTAGGATAATCTCGCATAAGGAATTCGTATGTTGCATTATTAGTAATTCTAAGAGTTATGTGTTTTTAATGTGGATGAAGCGCTGACAGGAGGGAGAAAGACAATGGTGAATTAGTGGGGGAGAAGATTATCTAAGCAGGAAATAAAAATACCTCATTTATTAGATCTTTGATGTCTTTTACCAACGCTATTGTGTTCACACTCCCAGTTTCCCCTACATTATTACTTGACAAACATCAAATGACACTTACGAATCAACAATACCTACACGAAGATCAGCGAAGAGCTATCCGTGGCGAGGCTGTTCCACGTCTTCTGGATGATTCCGTTTCTTTAAGCGCACTCATCCGAGGAATCCGTCTACACCATGACTTCGCGACAAGTGAAATTGTCGTTGGTCACAGTCTTTCGATACCTGCTGTCGCTAGGGCTTGTAATGCCCGTCTCATCATGAGTAACCAAATCCCAAACCAGATGGAGGAGGAGGAACAGCCGTATTGTATATGGCATCCCGATATAGCCACTGAGGAGACCTATCGTTCTCTGGTACTGAAGTTTCCTAATATGCGCTATCAGGTCGGTCGCGCCTGTGCTGCCGCAGGTTACTATACCCTATACAAAGAGTTGGATCTTCTCCCGGAAGTATCAATTGCTGAAGAAGCCCGAGAAAGTCAGACAGAGGGTGGTAAGCAGATTTATGATGAGATCATGGGTTGCAAGTCGCGTTACGCCATTATGAATGACTGCAAACGCTCAGTTGGGACAAAAACGGAGGAATACGAATACCCGGCGTATTTGAACGGCGATACTGAAGTACGATGGCGCCTGAAGGCTCGACAAGGACTGTCGAGAGATGAACTGCAGGATCTCCTTCCATGCATTGAAGAAGACATGCATCTTGACATCGAGAAACAAGACTTGGATGAAGAATATGGCACGCTTAGCAATGACGAGGCAAAATTGCTCTGGCAACCTCTTCCCCAAGATCTTCCCACCGTCAAGAAGAGGCTGTTGCTACAGATGGCTGCTTACGACGGCAACATTGAACGTTTTTCACGACTGGTTGGTGGCCGTGGACAGAAGCTGTCTGAACTCGATCTCGAATGTGTTGAACGTGGAATCCTTCATCACTCCATGTTCGCACGCTGGTGGGCAGATCAGATTAAGGATGATACTGTGTATGCACAGGCTGTCCCAGAAAAGGCTTGGGTCCAGGAACCCATTGTAGCGCGTCGTATCATGGTGAACGACTATGCTTATTTCGAGAAAGGTTGGCCGGCTGGAGTTGCGAAGCCGTATATCATTTGGTGGCCTTTACGACCAGATGCTCAATTCCTCCTCTTTCTCTTAAAAAGATGTCCGGAGATGAGTATGCAAATAGCGGCTGCCGCCATTGTCTGCGATTACGAGCATGTCTACGCTGCTGTCAACAGTGTCAACCCAGAACCGAGCTGGGACTTGTGGGAAGTTGCTTCCTTCTCCACAAACCCGTTCTACCGGGAGGACCAGGAGAAACGCGCAAAGGAAAAGAATGTCGAGCTTGGTTGGGACGGTTGGAAAGATCTGATGCCGCTATATCGTTATTGCGATTTGATGAAGACCAGAGAATTCACTGTTCTAGAACCGTATGAAGGAAGGATCCGGGACACAGTCGGGCAATACGAGGTTCCTACTATCTATGAGAAAATTCTCAATACCGGCGATGTGCAACACAAGGTCTGGGAAGGTGTTGGCAGGGTAGCATCAGTCAACTCAGCAGGGCTGACATCTTCCGAATGAAATAGTCATGGCATTGGTTCAGTCTACAGTTATACTACAGAATAATTTGCTTCTTTTTTGCAAGATTGTTTTCATTGAATGAAGATCTACAAGTAAAATATCCCGGCTACTAAAACTATCAAGTGAAAATGGGTTCTTCTCGTCAATGTGTCTGCCTACATCACATCACATACATCTGCCTCATTTTTTTTCAAGGTTTAATTGAGTCAGATGTTATGTTAGGCCCCTCAACCCAACCCTCCATCTTATGATCCCAACTTTGTACCGACCAACCGAGGTTCGTTAAGCCTATCTCTAGTGCGTATTCGTAAATCGAGTCTCGTTATTTCTTTGACCGGCAGGAAAATGCGGCTTTCCAAGACATCCATCAATTACCGATGACAACATTATCTGGGCGCAATATCGCTTCAGCACAGCTCCTGCAAGTGTCGTGTCATTGACCCGTTCTTCGTGTACATGTCACCAACATTGCAAGCCATATTCCAAGTGGGCCTCTTCAGGAAAATCACAATCCACCGGCAAAAGTTCTTGGTTGGCTATCCCGTGCAGGATTGTCTGCAATCAACAGGTAGGAGATATCCACAATGCACTGAAAGCCTCGGGGTCTCTCCCGTGCGCTATTTTCAGATTATCCCTGCATGAGTGGATGAATGCGGGAAATACATGTCGATACAATCATACCCTTGACGTCCTTTTCGGACAGGGGACCGATAGAGATAATCTAATCTGATGACGGGTAGCAGGATCGTCTAACCTATCTTTGCCATGTGGATCAAATAAAAGCGGAAATAACCGAGTGTACAACTTTAAATAATTTAAGCATACTCGTTGAAACTAAGCTTAATAACTGACATATCAATCTACGCGGCACGAAAGGAATTGGTTTTATCACTTTATGCAAAGCGCGTATTGTGGGCTCTTGTCAGGATTGCAAATGCCAAGAGGACAACAGATGCTAGAACCAACAGTTTCCGGTGAGTGACGCTCTAAACCTGGAACCAACAGAGTGCACATAGTGGGGGCGCCTCAATCAACGAGAGAACCAACAACCAGTGGCGGATTTTGCAGATTTTTCTCTTAAGGCAACTACCCGAAGAAGCCCCAATTACGAAAGAGGAACTGCCGAAAGTCTTTTGGATCCAGTATCCGCTTTAATCACACCTGTTGTTGAGCCTCCGAGAACTCTGTACGCGGATGTCAACTACCTGCCAAGAGATTGGTCTCCATTGATTTTTTGAATCGGGCAACTCTAATCTCGGAGATTTGAATCTAGACCTCGTTTCCATCGCTATCATGCTATTGTCAAGTGGAATCATATGCGGTTTCGGACCGAGGACTAGTTCGACGCCAAGATGTTCACAAATCACCCGCTAACCTTATTACTACGCTTATTCACAAGTGGGTGAACTTCTTCTGCCTAACCCACTGTGACCTTATGCAGGGGACATCGCAGGATGCAGGAACCTCGCCATCTAACGTCGCTCCGAGATGCTCGGCTGTACATAAATCACGGGAGTAAGATGCCACATCGGGCAATCCCAATCTCAAAATGCAGATGAGAATCTCCGGGATCGTTCGAGGTCCATGCGAGGGATCATCCGTGATGGGGACTATGGGACCTATTTCTTTTTCCGTCGCAAGAATAAACCATAACCAGAATAGCCAGTTAAGGTAAACTCAACCATTTGTAAACGCATGACAGTCAATAATGGATATACCCACTGTCACAGAGCAGAAGTGTCTTCTTGGCCTGTGGAATCCCTGTTAGTAGCTAGAAATGGCATTGTCCGAAAGTCTTGTGTTGGTTGCTGTTTCTCAACCTTGGATCATAGACTAGTCTCTCTAGGATTAGTAAATATAAACATGTTCCACGATACACTTACCTAGACTGGAAGACATGTGAATCAATAGGGATTCGGGTAAGCCTATATCTCCTTCTAACTCTCCCTTATCACTTCACATCCTATACTCTGATCAAATCTTTCTACACCTCCTTTTGTATCAATCGCCTAGATCATGCATGTCAAGCTTCTCGCCATTGCCCTTGGAGGCTATCAAGCAGTCCATGCTGCTGTTGCTAAACCACGTCTAAGTCAGCGAGACGGTGGCACCCCGAGTTTACCCCATGATGAAAAGACTACTGAGTTTTGTACTTGGTGGATTGACTACAACGAGGCAAAGGCTTGCGATGATATCTTGGACGACAATCAAATCACCATCAGCCAATTTAAAAGATGGGTAAGTTCCACATCCAATACATTTCTAGATATAGCGTATCTAAAGTTTTTTTTTAGAACCCTTCTGTCCAGGACAACTGCAAGGGAATGGTAGTTGGTCGATCTTACTGTGCCGAAGCCCTGTTTGAGCCGGAACCTGAGCCTGTGCCAGAGCCAGAGCCGTCAAACAAGCCCGAGCCCTCTCCAACACAACCATCTAACGGTAAGGCTTTTCCTCCTGAGGTATTCCTGTCAATGACAACGTACTGAACTATGAGTCGCAGGAATTAAAACCCCTGGTGCAATCCAACCCGGTGTGGTAAGTAACTGTAACAAATTCGCCTTTGTTAAGTTGGGCACCAATTGCGGCGAGATCGTCAGTCAGCATGGTATTACCATGACCCAGTTCACAACGTGGAACAAGGGCGTCGGTTCCACCTGTACCAGCATGTGGGGTGATACCTACCATTGTGTATCCGTCATCGGTTTCGAAGCCCCAACCAAACCGACTCCCACCAACGGTGTCGCTACTCCCTCACCTATCCAAGCCAATGTGAACAAGAATTGCAACAAGTTCCACAAGATCTCACCTACCACCACTTGCACATCCATCCGGGACTATTATAAGCTACCTCTTGCGGATTTCTATTCTTGGAACCCAAGTGTAGGCACAAACTGTCAGGCTCTCATCGTGGACTACTGGGTGTGTGTGTCAGTCGTCGGTTGGAGCCCTCCAGTTAGCTCCCCCGCCCCGTCCCCTACAAAGCCCGCCAATGGCATTTCAACGCCTTCTCCAATCCAAGCTGGGCTACACAAGAACTGCAACAAGTTCCACAAGGTGGCTTCAACAACCACATGCATCTCAATTCGAGACTATTATAACCTCCCCCTTACGGACTTCTACTCATGGAACCCAAGTGTCGGATCGTCTTGTCAATCTCTCTTGGTCAACTATTGGGTCTGTGTCTCTATCACCGGCTGGAAACCCCCTGTCAGCTCTCCAACGCCTTCACCATCACCCACTCAACCCGCGAATGGCATCTCAACACCTTCCCCGATTCAATCCAGAATGACGAAGAACTGTAACAAGTTCCATAAGGTTATGTCTACTACAACCTGTACCTCGATCCAGAATTACTACAAGATCTCCATGTTGCAAATTGCCCAATGGAATCCTGATGTTGGAGATACTTGCTCAGCATTATTGGTTGGATACAACGTCTGCGTTGGGGTGATCGGACAGCAGACGTCCCCTCCCGGGGCTTCAACCCCCTCCCCTGTCCAGCCTGGCATTACCAAGAACTGTAAGAAGTACCACCTTGTAACCTCAACAACAACTTGTAGTTCCATTCAGAACTACTACAAAATCACCATGCCACAACTAGCCAAGTGGAATCCGGCTGTAGGTTCTGAGTGCAAGGCTCTCTGGGCCGGCTACTATGTGTGTGTCTCGGCCTAGGGAGGGAGTACGGGAAAGGGATTATATTCTATTCGGAGGAGCCTACACTACTAGGGTTGAATAGAACAACCTAGCTACTAGTTACCTTTATCTAGCTATTAATTTATCTTATTTATCTTACTTTAGATCTGTTGCACTGCTGCTATATATTTCATCCCACTCAAGTTGTAGCAATTGGAAAGCTATTGGCTACAATGTTTTAAATTTGTAGTTGGGATTAGTCGACGTGATATCTCAACAAATATTGCACTAGCATCCCTTTATTCCTTTGATCCTCTATGTATTATTTGCTAAATAAAGCCTTCTTCGTCGAAGTCTTGTTTAAGTGTGATGTTTCTATCGGTATCTTCAGTTAGTAGACCCCCGCTCGTAATAGGACAGCAGCATCTCACAGTAGCTCAATACTCGAAGTCTCCCTCCTTGTCTAAAACAAACACCGGAAACTAGTCTCTATTATGTCTACTGTGCTGATAACACATCTATTTTGAATCAAGGCAGTTTTGAGTTCTAAACGTTCTAAATAAAGTAGCTGGCCCAACAAAGCTAAACAAGGTTCATTATCTTCAGCTGAGAGCCCGGGAGAAAGTCAAATGTTTATCTGTAACAGGCAATTGAATCTCCGTTGTGTAAAGGAATCTGTTGTGGCATTTCATCAGCCCCGCTTCCGTCCGTTGGCGGATGATGTTCTGTGTGTGGTTGACCTCCGAACGTAGGCGGCGGAAGGCTTGGGGCTGAGTGTGTGCAGCCACATCTAGACACAGCCAGTTTATATGACGCGGGTGGCATCTCGAAGACTAGAACTATATTTAGTATACCAAGATTGGGTATATAAGGAACGTCAACTCCCAGTACAACAAGAGAATTGTTTATCAGCATCATTCACGCAACAGAATCTCATACCAAGTTTCCATTTTCTTCTTCACATACCAGTCAATCGTTAAGATGAAGTTCGCCAATACCCTCTTCGCTCTGGCGACCTGCCTTACTGCTACCACGGCCGCGCCTACAGACACTGAACTTGGTTGCGATCCAGGAACCTACCAGTGCTCTGGCACCACTGGCTGGGAAGTCTGCAACACCAGCGGCATCTGGGTGGTAAGTGTACCCAAGATTTATCTATGCTTTCACTGCAAATTACTTTACAGTGGATGACTAACAAATGCGTCGGTATAGGACGCTGGTGACTGCCCTCCCAATACCGTCTGCAAGTTTTTCGAAGGGAGCATGAGCCCTTATTGTGTCCCACCCAAATTCGACATCTACTAGAGATATAAGTTGACTTGCAAAGTTGACGGTGACCGGAACGAAGAAGTATTGTGGCACTATAGGTGCCCCTCATCCATTTTCTTATGATTCTCCATGCATCTTTGATTCAAGTCGATGATTTGTCTTTCCTTTGGTATTCTCAGATAGTAACAGTACGGTAATATATTATTTTCCATGGATACTTTGCACGATATTTTAAATAAGCTGCTTGATGTGTATGTAAGTGATATGCTCCACCACGGCCTGCATTAGACTCGGTGTCCGCGGAGTATAAAAACACTCCACTTTTGATGGCCCCATACTTTTCCAGGACTTCCGATTTTCAACAATACCAACTATTGTTGGAAACCGACACGCACAGTCTGAATCTCTGACTAACAATATCGGCAAAATCAAGACTTCTGTTACTAGATCTCAGGGAAACAGCTCGTTGTATATGGAAGAACGCAGAGCTAGTCCCGGACAGGCGGGATCCGACGATTCCGCACGACGAGCGGTAAGTATGGTAGTCCGGTGCTGTCTATTGCCGTTCTAACGAGACTTGTAAACTAATACAACTGGTATGAAAATCAGTGTGATGAATGCCGTCATCGCAAAGTAGGTACCCTTGACTCTCTATCTATAACCCCGTGAGGACTGACTTGATCCATTCGCAATTCAGATTCGTTGCGATAGAAAGTTGCCTTGCTCCAATTGTCGTTCGGCTGATCGAGCCTGTATACCGAATCGCATCGGTTCACCTATTGGTTCGCGTCCAAGGCGCAAAGAGCCCCGGCAGCGAATTCTCATCTCATCTCAATAGTAGGTGATACCTCGGCATCTACCGTGTAATGAGCTAAATGCTTCTCCACCATGGTCTGACCTCATACTGCAAGGCTGTTTACTGACATTCATACACTCTTCCTCAGTGAACAAAAGATTGACCGGATTGAATCGCGGTTGGAGAATATCGAAACCCTTTTGCGAAATTCACCTCACAGGCCTATTCCGGTTCCAACCACACAGCACCGTCCTGTCTTCTCATCAACTGTCGATACAGGCACAACGTCCACCCCCGACTTTGGAACTCCAGACGCTGGGTCGGTGTTTGGCAGCAACTCTGTTATCACCCAGCAAACATCTTTCGCTAATGAACTCATCGAAGATGTCATGCAAAGAAACTCATTACGAGACATGGATCCCAGAATGTCAGAAGCGTTGGCTAATCTCCGACAAATAATGGAAGTCCAACGACAGTCACCTATTACTTACGGGCCTCGATTTCCGCTCCAGCAATCGTTGCCACCTGGAGGCTTACGTCAACTTGAGATGCCCCCCGTAGATGCCGTCGTGTCTTTGCTCAGAAACATGAAATGTAATTAAAAATGGGTTAAAGGTAGAGTTAATGCTAACTTGTCTTCAGCGTCTACCCCGGGCCTCTTCACATTCATATGCTACTTCTTCGCCATCAAGGACTTCTCAAACCTCTGCAGGCAGGTGTATTTCCCTACAGAAGACTTTTCTGACGCAGTCTTTATTATCGTCAATTTTGGGCTGTATTACTTGTTCCTTGAACGTCTACCCGATGGACACGACTCGTATCTCCATACGACTCGAGTCAACCTGGAAACTGCGCTGGCTAACATGAACCTCTTTATGCCTACTACCGTCGAAAATATCCAAGCTTTATTACTGGGCGTAGGTCATCCTAGACTTATACAATCTTGTCACTGATCACTTCCAGTCCTTCTATGCTACCGATGTCTGTAGGCCTTCAGTTGCTTGGCAGCTCAACACCGCTGCAGCACTAATGTGTCAGATGGCCGGCTTCCATCGAAGAAACTGCCAAGTTATGTATAACCATGAAGAAGCGGATACAAGGGCGATCTTGTTCTGGCATACCTACATGGGAGATAAAGCAATGTCGATTCGTCTCGGACGTGCTTCTGTGATCCAAGATTTGGAGATTGATATACCGCGGTCGTTCAACTTCCACGGAACTCTAAGTGTAGAAAGTCGCGCTCTGACCGCTACATGGCTTCGCGGCGCATCCTTCCAGAGCCGTGTATATGAACAACTGTACGTGGTATTCCACTATATGGCCCATGATTACTGATATTAGTAGACTTTGCCCAGCAGCTTTGGCACTGTCAACGACCGAGATAGCCGAGCGATCACGGTTGTTAGCGCAGGAATGGCATCAGATCGAAACAGAGGCGAAGGAGAGTCGAGAACTGGCTATTGCCACGCTCGAAAAGATCAAGACATCCCCTTTGGTTGACATATATGTCAAGGGTGACCAAGTTCAAATGTTGTCGACCTTAACACTGATATACCAAGCGATCCCCGCGCCAGAAGGTTCAAGAAGCAGAATCGGCGACGAGTGCATAGAGACAGCGCGACGGGCGACATATGCGCATTTGGAGTGTATTGCATCCCTTCAAAACGATGCTTTCGCCAGGACTAGCTATATCCATCGGTGAGTTTATTCAAGCATTTTCCGTGTTCTACGCGCGAGGAACAACTAACAGACATTTAGCAATCTGGTGCTAACACCCTTCGCTCCCTTCTTCATCCTCTTTTGCTACATCATCGAGACGCTATCGATAGACGACCTGGAGCTTTTGCAGGAGTTTACAACATCGATACAGGGATGCGACAATGCGTCCGAGGTCACAGCGAAGCTGGCAAAGCTCTGTCGCGTGATCAGTGATGTTGCGACGTTGTACGTTGAGGCCAAGTCGCATCAGCAGGAAGATGCAATGGAGGACATCGGAGGCGAGTTCGACGTTTATCTGAGCCAACTTGGGTTTCTGCCGGTGGTGGATCAATCAGTAGACGCCAACGCGGGAGTCGAGAATGTACCTGTACTCACAGAGGATCCGCAGTTGTCTCAGGTGACGGATTGGATGTCTGGAAGTAGGAATTGGTTTGGGTTATTGGATCATGACGTATCACAAATAGGCGAGTAGAATAGAGTCATAGTGCCTGAAAAGGTCATGGTAATCTGTCGTTAGGCCTTCAATGAGCCCCAGGTTACGCGCATTCTATTACTAATACACCACTCTACAGTGCATCAGGAGACAACCACCCATCAGCATTATACGTAGCCAAACTCCCAAATCCCTGCGCATCCTGCAACGCACTCAACTTCCCCTTCAAATACTCCCTCTGATTCTCATGAATCCTATCAAAACTCAATAAAAACGTATTCAAAAACAGAAAATCCTCCACCCTATCCTCTGCACCATCCGCGCCAGGTAAAGCCAGCACATCCGCTACTGTAGTAGTTATCTCAAACAGCTTAGCTATGATTCCTGGTCCGTGCAACGCGACGCTGTCGAAGCTTTTCAATCGGTCGACCAAGTTTCGGAGTTGTGTTGAGAGGCGTTGAGCGGGGAAGTGCATTGAGAAACCCTCGTGCGAGTTTTGGGGCGGTGCAGATTGTAAAAGGCCTTGGGAGAGGGCTAGTTGCCAGACAAGAATTCGCATCCAGAGCCGAGTTATAAAGAGGTCTGCGTGTTGCAGTTCTGTTAGACCTTCGCAGCCGTTTGAGATTAATGTGTTGTCTGTTTCTGCTGCGTCGATTTCATCTTGGTCAAGTTGAGCTTGTTTGTGCTCTATCCATGCAGCTGTTATCTCTGGTCCTGTGCTCGATGGATCCCGTTGCGCTCTCCATTTCGTTAAGAATTCTTCATCCAAAACATTGAATAAATGAATTATCCTGTTGAAACCTTCGTTGATACCAGGCGTAAGCTCATAGTCTGGCACGGGCAGACCAGTCTTCAGCGGCGGCAACAAAGGTGGATAGCCCGTGACAATCGTCGAAAACCGCTCATGGATAGAAACTTCCCAGTAAAGTCGGTGTCTCGTAGCAATCTCATGATTACTCAACGATGCGTCCGTAAACCGATCAAGATCCATCATCTGCATCAATGTTCCAGCTTCTCTGAGGAAAATAAAACCTCTATCTGTTCTCTCAAACGCCATGAGACAGTTTTCTAGCAAAATACACGTCATGACGCGTTTAACGCTGACGGGTAACTTGTTTAGAAACCCTTTGCCCTGTTCAGCTTGTCTGTGCGCTTTGATGCCTAGCGAGAGCAGATCCATCATCCTTGCAAGAATATCATCATCAGGATTCCACGTCGTTTGAGATAAATTGATCGTCGACCCTGCGAACGCGTAGATGAATGCTGCGTCCTCGTAGCTATTCTCCATACCCTCAATTGCTGCGACGACTTCAGAAGGGAGAATGATGGGGTTGACAGGGAATACGGCGCGTTCATACTCGGAAACCAATTTCATAAAGAAGTCCGCGCTATAGATTGTCCCATTGCTGGTAGGAATATACGATGGTGACGTTTGAGGCGAAGCAGAATCCGATCTACATCCGCCCTGGCGTATCTGCGCAACCAATCTTCCTCTGATGGTGGGCTTTCGCTTTGTAGGTGGGGCTGAGTAGACGCATGCGAGGTTGAGATGACCGCATTGAGTGCAAGGATTTGAGCCGTTGCATTTTACTTTGCGGAGGCGACATGGATCGCATGCTCTTGATGTTCTGGCGGACATGGTGAATGAGAATGAGGTTGAGCTGAAGATGAAGATGCGGAGACAAGCGCGTTGTGGGTGGATGACCCCACCTTATAAACTTGCCACTTTTGGCTGGTTGGGGTTAGACCTGATACCCTTTGAGGCTGGGAAATATTGGGAGGTATTCCACACGTAGGAAGAATATTGCCATGTTCTCTATAAGAGTTGATTAAACATTACTTGAACCGAAATAGTTGGGCGAATTTAGACTGACGCGGAGCTATTCAAGTCTTCGAAGTAACCCAGACCTCAGATCTTCTCCCATTCTTGGTCTATCTCCTGGTCTTCGGCATTCATTTGATCCACAAGCTTGCGAATATCGTCACAGACCTCTTGAGCCGAGTCATACTTGAAACTCCACAGCTTCTGAATCACCCTCTTTGCAGGATTATCCTCACTTACGTGGGGATACTCCCCCGTTATGATCTTCGTCAGGACCTCAAAATCGTCAATCTCGCCATATGGAATCCCCCACTCTGTAATCTCGCAGATGCACGTCCCAAGCATGAACATTTCCCTTTCAAGGACGGTGGCGCTATAGGGCCCGGGATTCTCATACCGGAAGTCGCAGCGAAACACAACATTGGAAAGCCGATCCTGTTCATGGGAATTTGCGAACAAGATATCGGCTCGACGGGAGCCAACGAAGCCGCTAACTTTTATATGAAAGTTGTCGAAAAGAAGGATGTGCTGAGGAGAGATGGCACCCCATATCACCTTTCGACTGTGGATATGCTGCACAGTTTCTGCAAGATCGCGAACCATGCGCATGCGTGTAGCCATAGGTGGTGCATCACCCTGGGTGATGCGGTCGCGAAGGTTTCCATGGGGTGCTCTTTCAACCTTCAAGAACCAAGGACTGTCTTGATCTGTTTCAGGGCAGTATACCAGGCCGATGAACGTGCGGATATGCTCATGAGGACCTAGAGCCTCGTAGATCTTAGCCCCCAAATCCGCCGTGGTGTAGGTGAGCCTATCGTCAAAAAGCCTCTCGTTGCCTGATTCGTGGTTGATCTGAAGGCTCGACATCTCTGTTATGGTGTTCATGTCGGTGGAAATATCCTCGTTGGGAAATGGGCCGAAGAAGTAGAGGGCACTTTCGGTGGGCATTGTGAACTGGTTGTTCTGTATGACCTGTGGTTATTGGTCAGGCTGTCGTCGGAATGCAATTGTGGTTTTTGATTTGGCAGAACGAAAAGCAAACAAAACCGGATAGATATGAGGAAAGAGGGCATTTTATAGCTAGCCTGAACCTTAGGTTAAGCCAGATTAAAGTTCTGTATAGGCAGCGGAATTATAACGCCCAGTAGTTGAGTAAATGCATTGAGCAGAGTTTATTTCGAACACGCCTAGATTTGTGGACGTAAGAATTACTGGTCATTGTTCAGCCTGATGGCTCGGGTCTCGTCCTCTTTGCCTGGTTGGTGTCGCAATTTCTCAAACACGTGACAGTTTTCTTTGATCAGGGACGAGAATTGAATCACGTCTTTTGCTCGGGAATAATCGAATCGGATTGCAAGGGTACCTAATCTCAATGCAGTAGCATATCCGCTCTCAAATCCTTGAAGATGATAGGATCGCATCTTCCAACCTCGGCATATCTGGCACCGAATTGCGAAATTAGGGTATGAGCAAATCGGGGAATGATATGACGAAACAGATACATACAATCATATATAATAATAGCCACCGGCCGATCACTCGTGCTCAAGAGTCAACGAAATATTTGCCCTTCACAGAAACAATATGCGAAGTCTACTCCTCTACCCTCTCCTGGCCGCTTTCGCCGTGGCCGAAAAGCTTCTCTACAGAAATACCTTTGACAACATCGATGCAATTGCAGATTGGGTCGCCGAAGGTTCCGTCAAAGCCACCGTCTTCAACAACACCCTCGAACTAGCCGCCCCAGGCGACTTTGTTTACTGGGTCCCCGAAGTCTTCCCCGAGCGCATCCGAATCACCTGGGAGTTTTCACCCATCGAAGAACCAGGCCTAGCAATCATATTCTTCGGCGCAGCAGCCGCCAAAGACGGCGGAAGCATCTTCGACAAGGATCTCAAACCCCGAAACGGGTCTTACCCGCAATATCACTCGAGCGACATCCGAACGCTGCATGCTTCGTATTTCCGGCGCCGATGGCCCGAGGAGAGAGCCTTTCATCTTGCTAACTTGCGAAAGTCGCCTGGCTTTCATCTTGTGGCGCAGGGAGCTGATCCGCTGCCTGATGTGGAGGATACGCAGGGCGCTTTTTACAAGATTGAGGTTGTTCACGACAAGCGAGATGTCAAGTTCTCGATTAATGGGTTGGAAATATTCTCGTGGGAGGATGTGGATCGATCGACTGGACCTGTTGTTCGTGGTGGACGGATTGGTTTTAGGCAGATGAATCCACTTGTCGCTCGATACCGTAGTTTGGAGGTATGGAAACTTTAGAGGCTAGTTCCATGACTTCTATGATTGGGGACAGAAGCTCGAGTCTCGCTCCAATTATCTGTCTGGCGTCGTGCTTGTTTAGACGTATGATCGTTGTCTTAAGTAAAGAGTCAAATTGATGCAGTGACAGGCATAGAGTGAGGATGTTTCCGTTAGGGAACTAGTTTAGTCTCATGTTACGAAATTGTAATGTATAGTAATAGGTTGCAAATTCCCATTGACTTAGAAATTGCGTGTCAAGTGAATTCACAGTGAGATGCACCAGTTTAATATAAAGATTGCTCAATTGCTTGCTTTGCTGGAAGACCTGCTAAAAAGACTAAACACTACCCAAACCATCATGACTCATCTTTTCCATCATTTTGACCATCTAAGACTGGTTGGTGGCAACCTGCTCAACATAAACAGCAGATGCCTTCTCTTTAGCAACACCATCAAACTCAGCATCAAGCCGCTCAACCTCAGTAGTTTTGAACTTGCGAGCACTAACACCGCGCTCAAAGAGAACATCAAGTTCACCATAAGTACGTCCCTTGGGCTCAGGAAGACGGAAGTAAGTCCAGACAGCGCAAAGGGCACAAGTTCCAGCCCAGAAGAAACCGGCCTTGGCTCCCCAGTTCCAAGCAGAAGGGTTCAGCATGCGAGGAGTAATAATGTTGGTCATGATGCCAACGATATTGTATGAGTTTCGGGCGAGGACGACGGTCTTGGTTCGGAGTCGGGTGGAGGACAGTTCGGCGACGAGGGAGTAGCAGACGGGTCCGACGGTGGAATCGTAGGTAAAGGTGTAGATGAGAAGAAGGGATCCGATGACCCATTGAGCGGCGACGTTTTCCTTGCCAGCGAATGCGACGCAGCCGATTGTGAGGAGGATGACGCACATGATGACCTGGCCACCGAGATAGAGAGTGCGACGACCGAACCAGCCCATGAGGAACCAGGAGAAGACAGTACCAACAGCGCCAATGGCGTATTGACCAAGCGACATGGAGAAACTGTTCTCAACAGCCATGCCAGCCATCTGGTAGAAGTAGGTAGAGTATCCCATAAAGGTAGCACCACAAAGGGTCTGAACCATCCAGGTAAAGCACACAATCTCAGTACGTCGCAGACTAGTTCCTTTGAAGAGATCAATGTATGAAGTACCGGCCTGAGCTTCCTTCTCCATCTCGTTCGTGTGTACCATCATCGAAATCGTCTCGTCGGGCTTGAATTCGACTTCGCTGTTGCGGGCGGTAAGGCGTTGGAGGGAAAGCTTGGCTTCTTCGATGCGGCCCTTGCGGACGAGCCACCAGGGAGATTCGGGGGCGAGGTAGATTCCGATAATGAGAGGAACGGGCCACATCCATTGAAGGGCGAAGGGGATCTTGTAACCCCACTGATCGTCGCGGGTGACCATGGCGCGGAGAACACCTGAGGCGATGAATTGTCCGAGGACCCAGCAGAGGTTGACGTAGGTGGTGAGGTAAGCGCGAAGGTGGGTAGGGCAGACTTCAGAGGCATAAGTAGTGGTAAGAGTCTGGAAAACACCCCACGGGATACCGATGAAGATCTCTCCAATAAGAAGCTGAACGAGCGTCTCGGAGAAGAAGATGATAAAGATGAAACCGATACAGCCGATCAGGGCACCAATGAGCGTCTTGCGGTAACCGAAGCGATCAGCGATGATACCATTGATGAAAAGACCAATGATTTGACCGCAGAGGGTACCGTTGGAAAGACCAGATTGCCAAGCAGCTGTAAGCTGATAAGTGCCATCGGGCTGCTCGACACCGAACTTGCGCTGGAAGGGAGGATAGGCGAAGAGGTTGTTCAGGAGAACGACGTCGAAACCTTCCATAATAATGCAGAGAGACAAGAAGACCGACCAGAGACAGGCTTTCTTGTAGAGCTTGAGAGACTTCATGAGGCCCATGTTGTGCTCTGCCTGTGTCGCGGCTGCTGCCTCGTGGGCGGTGTTTGAGTCAACGACTCCATTGTCGACCTTGTTGGAGGACATTGTGGCGAGGTGTTCAAATGAAGAACTGAGTTCAGATATTGATCAATGAAGAGTCAAGTCTGGATGAGAAGATGAGAGTGATGATGAGATTGGAGGATATTGTTTCAACGAGCGAAGCAGACCATCTTATACTTGTTTGACCATCGAGAGAATGAAGAAGTCAAGATATCTCTGACGAAAAAGCAAAACGTAGTCTCGAGGCGAACAAAGTCAAAGCTCGGCCGTATTCCATTAGCGTGGATGGGCAAATCGTGGTCTAGGCCAGTCCGAACGACGCCATTATTGGTCAATTGGCCAGAACATCTGTCGATGCTTGGAACCCTCGTCGGTCCGGGGTTCTTGTGCTATGATTCGGGTTCGAACTAAGCCAATAATTGGCATTTCTCCTCCACCCTCTCCCCATGGGGACAAGAATCTGGGGTCGGACCGAGTTGTGCAGATCATGGGGACTCCAGAATGTCTGTGTGAGACCATGGAGGAACTTGGTTGTGGGAAAACTTGGCTATCAGCTGCTTGTGGCTGGAATAAGCCGATACTTGTGTAACCATTGAGAGATTAGTGTCATCTTAGTGTGGAACAAGGATGGAAACCCGGCTGAGATTGACAGAAGTAGTTGTCCAAAAAGGTGGGCTATAGTGTCTTCATTATTATGTCTGTGGACTAAAGTGGTCAAGTTCATGCGGTATTTGACTTTCGTCGGTCCGGCTAAAAGCCAATAGGAAGAGTTCATGTCGTCGGTCCGAGGTTGCGCCAATCATAATTGTCCCAGTGCCCCCCTCAACGGTTGAACTCTCGAATCGGCTGGTTCTCGCCTGTTACACTTGGTCGGTCCGACCAACGCGGGGATGAGGGGAGCATTAATCGTGGAGAAACATATGATTATGGAGAAAGCAATCCAGGGTCAGGGTATAACTGGAGATTAAATTCCCATCTCACATTCATTCTTTCTCATCACATCATCACTTTCTTCCTCTATCTCATTCTCTTCCTTCATCACCTTCTATCTTCATCTCATTCTCTTCTTCACAATGACAGTCATCAACAAACGCTCAAGGCAATGGTGGAAGCAAGCCACAATCTACCAAATCTACCCTGCATCCTTCTGCGACTCCAACAACGATGGCATAGGAGACCTTCAAGGCATCATCTCCAAGCTAGACTACATCGCCAGTCTAGGCATCGATGTCATCTGGATATGTCCCATGTACGACAGTCCTCAAGTCGACATGGGCTATGACATTTCCAATTACGAAGATGTCTACGGCCCATACGGTACTCTCCAAGACATGGAAGAGTTGATCCGCAAGACTCATGAGAAGGGCATGAAGATTATGCTTGATCTTGTGATTAATCATACTTCTGATAAACATGCCTGGTTTGAGGAGTCGAGACTCAGCAAGGACAGTGCTAAGCGGGACTGGTATATTTGGCGTCCTGCTAAGTATTCTCCTTCTGGCGAACGTCTTCCTCCCAACAACTGGCGCTCCAACTTTGGCGGCGGTAGTGTTTGGGAGTGGGATGAAGCCACGGGTGAATACTATCTTCACCTCTTTGCAAAGGAACAGCCCGACCTTAACTGGGAAAACCCTGAAACTCGAAAAGCTATCTACGCTTCAGCTATGGAGTTCTGGCTCGACAGAGGCGTTGATGGCTTCCGTGTCGATACCGTCAACATGTACTCCAAACTCCAAGATTTCCCAGATGCACCCATCACAGACCCCAAAGCCAAATACCAACCTGCTGGCCTGCTCTACTGCAACGGCCCACGCATGCACGAGTTCCTTGCTGAGATGAGTGAGATTCTGGAGAGGTATGGCGCTATCACCGTCGGCGAGCTTCCCCATACACCCGATCTTGAGCGCGTCCTCAAGTACGTCAGCGCCAAGGAGAAGCAACTCAACATGGTCTTCCAATTTGACGTGGTGGACGTTGGATTTGGAAAGACTCACAAGTATGAGACTGTGCCCAAGAACTATACTCTTCCTCAATTGAAGGATGCGTTTGGAAGAACGCAGAGTCTTATCCATGGTACTGATGCTTGGACGACTGTTTTCATGGAGAATCACGATCAAGCGCGATCTGTTTCTCGATTTACCGACGATCGTCCTGAGTTCAGAGTTGCTGGCGCTAAAATGTTGGCTTTGTTGCAAGCTTGTCTAAGTGGAACACAATATGTCTACCAAGGACAGGAGATTGGATCCGTCAATGCGCCCAAGGAGAGTTATCCTCTCAAGAACTATGTCGATATTGAGAGTTATCAATTCGTCGACCATGTCAAGGAGCGATCTGGGAATGATGAGAAGGAACTTGACACAGCGTTCAATGCCATACAACACCTTGCTCGAGATCATGCCCGTATCCCTGTCTGTTGGAGCGACGACAAATTCGGCGGCTTTTCGTCAAAGCCCGAGAAGGAACCATGGATGCAAGCGCATCCTCTATACTCCGAAATCAACGTCGCTTCCCAAATCGACGACCCAAACAGCGTTCTGTCATTCTGGAAGAAAGCATTGCGTTTCAGGAAAGAGTTTTCTGATTTAATGGTTTATGGCGATTACAAGGTTCTGAGGAAAGATGATCCTGATATTTATGCTTTTGTCAAGGAGAGTCCTGTTGATGGAAGCAAAGTTGCTGTTGTGCTGAACTTTACTACTGAGGATAAGACTTGGGGTGTTGAGGATTTTGGTTTGGAGGGGAAACTTGTTCCTATTATGTCGACGCATTCTGGGAAAGGAGGAGAGGTTTTGGAGCCCTTTGAGGGACGTGTTTATTTGGTCACTTAGATATACATATAGAGAGTATAACTGAACGAAATCTTGAGAATACCATTTTTATATGCTTACCCTAACATTATTGCCTCGGTGAGAGTTGCTGGTGCCTCCTCGACCGGTGGAACAATCCAAGATTCATCCTCCTCCCATACCGGAGCAACCCCACTATCATTTTGATGCAATCCTCCACAGGACCTCAATATTAACACAGCCTGTTTACCATCAACGGTGAACTTTTCCCCTTGGACCTTCCCATGAACAGTGTATCTTAGCTCATGCGTCACCTCGATATTGAACGTCTTGAAAGAAAGCGTAAGTCCGACTTGCTCCCTTGTCCAAGACACTGGAAGCCCGATATTTTCCAATCCGATACGAGAGTTGGTCAATTCTCCGATATCGATAGGGTTTGTTGTTATGTAAATCTCCTCTTCAAGATTTTGAATAGCTTTGGACACGCCCAGGTCCAGACGTGTCTCCCACGGGTATCCTTCTCGTGCGCCGACGGTTCTCGTCCAGGTGATCATTTCGATATCGACCGCCATCAATTTGACCCTCTGGGGGATATCGCGTATGGATTCGCTAGTTTGCTCCCAGTTTGGTCTTACGGCTAGTCGGAATGGTATCGGTATCGGGTTATCTAGCTGGATGATGGTCGGAACGTCAACAAGCAAGTCAAAGTTGAACTGGGGACTCTGACGAAAGGAGCTTTTGAGTTTCTCTAGTAATGACATTTTAACTTCTTGAGACCCAGGGACTAGTTTCTTGCTCGTGACGATCTGTCGATGTATCCAGCGCTTCACCTTAAAGTCTGCTATAGGTGGATCCGGCGAATACAACACCAGCTTGAACGGCTGCATGGCTGTAGATGTCTCTTCCTTCCCACGATAGTCGACTGTCATCTTTGCAAGAACGAAGTATTCGACATATGTATTAAGCAGGGGGCCATCACCAGTCGCGGCAGTACGAAGTACATAGGTGGGCGGTAGTTGATGCCTCTCTCCAACAGGTATAAAACTTGGTCCGTATTTGCCCGAACTCCTGTCTTCATCTGCAAACATGGGAATCCCCAGCCGGAACGGCCACTTTTGCTCCCCGCCGGCCTCGATGTGTAGTGGGCCTTGATGTATGCCAGGTTCACGCCAGTCGTCCTTCAGGAGAGACAATGCCTTGTCTCCGTGCTTGTGCACCCTGCCTGCCGAGGTGAATCCTTGAAGCTTGCATCCTACCCAGGCGAGAGAGGAGACGATGGGTTTTTGGCGATAAACATGTCCTGTAATGGTGTCGCCAGGTGCGTAAGTATCTTGATCAAGGCGGATGCCTAGGCAAGGGGAGTTCTTGGGAGCATGTGGGGGCATGCTTTGGTGACATTGATGCAATAATATGCTGGTTTCACAGAGTACACTGACCTCCATCGGGTGTATACAATCCTTTTTATGTTTCATCATGTCAAGTCTTGGCTTTCAGCCTCCGTTCCGCGCCGAGACTGAGGCTCACTTCTGGTCCAAGCACGTCGGTTGAAAATGTACATTCTTGGCGAAAGGTCATCCTATTGTTTATCGGGGCCAATTGAATAAAGGGCCAAGACGACAGTCTGGCCTCAGGTGATAAGCTCCATCCAGTTGTAGCCGAAGTCATGTGAGAAAAGACTTGGCATGAAGAGCGGTGATTGCCTATCTTGGTATACATAACTTCTGCGTGTGTTGGGCCAAGACGTTTGATCAATCTATTGATGAGTCTGATTGACTCAGAGACTACCTTTTGACATTACCAAGATCGCCATTCTGACCAACCCAGTTGTAGATAGTTGAATTCATGTGCAAGGACTCACCCTTCGCCAACGTATACAACTGTCAGGAGTTACAGGTTACACCGGATCAGTTGTTATTATTTTTTCTACATCCTCTCTCCTCAACATCTCACCTGGTGGTGCAATGGTCGCCCGGTTTACTTGGCAGCATGCTATAGAATGCCCATCATTGGTGGGACTTTGAGCAAGTGCTGTCGGATATCTGCACGTCGCCCGACTAATTATTTGCCTGTCAGCATCGAGGTCTGCAGAAGCACAAAGGCAACATATGGGCTTGTTCACCCTCCTGACTAATCTATCCAGTTCAACCGCGAAGTATTGTCCCTGTCGTGTCTGCCTAAACCTTGAGTGAGGGAAGGCAAGGCAGAAAAAGGTCATGTGCTGGCAAAAGAATCATAACGCCCCGTGGAAAGTCTAAATATCTTCACAAAACCTACCAGATGGTAGTTGTCTAGCAATGGGCCTGAGATAATCGGCTGGGAACTTATCATCATCGAGAAGATGGCGAAGCTGGCTACTTTGAGAGTAATGTGTCACTCAATGAAATCTCTTTCGCAACCTCCTAACTCTAACGCTTGCACGGGCCTTTTGTGACTCCTTCTGTCGCATAAGGTTTGTTTAGAGATAGAAACCAGCGGGTATATTGATCCCATTGGCCAGCGAGCCGGTAGCTTTCAAGCATTGGACAAATCCCGAATAAACTCAACCCTATGCGTCAAGGTCTTTCAATTATAAATTGAATATCTGTGGCAACTTCCTTCGTCTGTTCCATATTTTCCCATCTACATTCCTCCATCCACCAAAATGTCTCTGGAATCTTTACCGCCAGAGCTGCTAACCATGATCTTGAAAAACACCAATTCACCTCTCAATCTCCAAAGATTGATCTCAGCATCACCAACCTGCCTGCGCGTATTTAATTCCGCGTCGGAGCATATTCTACCAACCGTCATCCGGAACGGCATACCGCCGCGCGCCTTTAAGCGCCTCAATCGGCATCTGAAACGGCAATCATCCAAAGCTCGACGGCTTGAATCATCATCAGATAGCCCTACCCGCAGTTGGGTTGATGTGTGCATCGACAACCATATGGGATTGCAAGCATTCGAGACGCGACGACTTGGCTTATCATTGGACGAACAGACTGACGGGTATGTCGATATGTACATCGATAGCTATATTCGGGCGTCTGCCCAATGCTACCTCCCATTTCCAGAATATAGCGACAGCGCAAAAGCCAGCATTTGGCACTATAGACGTTGTAGACTGTACGAACGCCTGTCTTATCTGATCAAACGATACTCAACTGATTTGAAGGGACTTGGTCTCGATACCACCACCTTCATTTCCGCTCCCCACAAACTCACCAGCCTTGAAAAGGTATTTTTACGTTATGATACTCTCACCTTCTATCCACTTCCAGGGACGGTTTTTACTTCAGAAAGGTCTTTACCCGACAGCCTCTATCATGCAGTGGTCGACTACGATCTATTTCTGTCTCGTCTTGGGCCCCGCGATGTTGAGGGACTTGTTTGCGCAGAGCTATATGCTTCGTTATTCAAGCAAGGCTCTATCTTGTCGATGAGTAGGAATGAGCGAGCACAACTTCAAGGCTGTTTCAAGGGAGAGATGGACCCACGGAGTGAGGCGTATTCCACTACATATTGGAAGAACACTAGTCGGGATACCTTTTGGTAGATCCAGCGTGTACTTAATAGCAATCAACATTCAACTCGTGTACAGTTCTACCTATACCCCGTTGCCGAACGAATCTTCCTTGATTCCACGTATGTGTAGATTGGGGACTTACGCCTCGGAAAAACTCAAAAATAGCCACGTATATGTCGGTTGACAGGTTACTTGAAGAATCGATGCCGGCTGACAAAAAGTAGGTTATCTACACTATATGCCACAAAGCCAGTCCCAAAGTAGCAATAAGATATAGCCCAATGATAACAGTAGTCAATTCAAATATTAAAGCTCTTCTGTCGAAATACATAAAGTAGCCAACACAACGAATATCAGATACAACTGCCAGGAAACTCAATACACAACGCGGAAATACAAAACATCGGTCCGTGTTACTCACGGCAAAGACGCCATCCTTAGTTTCTTCTTCCAGTAGTATAGTAGCCTCCATAAGCCTCGCTTGCTGTGGGAATCCTTGACCCGGAGGATTGAGAAGGAGCAGGGCGTGGTTCAACAGGAGCCCGTCGAGGTAGCCCAGGTGTGACTGAAGACGAGGAGCCATAATTGCCATAAGGAGCCTGTCTGACGGGACGAGACTGGGGAGGACCAGAGTTCTGATAATGCGTGTCGTATGCTTCGCGGTAGAACTCTGCCTCTTGTATGGAACGGTCCGCGCGCAGCTCGTGATTGTACCTCTGGTCTAGATCACCATAGGCAAAGGGATGCTTGTCCAAGAAGGCATTGCGTGTAGTAGCATGCCTATCAAACTTAGTTTCTTCAACGTGTTGCGTTGTCCCGCATGAACCTACCAGTTGGTATCCGTTGCAGCTTGGGCAGCTGGGGACACCATTTGTTGATGTTGACGCTGTTGCAATCTTCGCAAATCTTGAATCTCAGGATTGTGCCATTCACGACCAGTCACGGTCTTAAGAGTCTTCTTATAGTCTGCAACGGACTCATTGGACTGGTCGCACCACTTTTTGTACTCATCGTAATCGCGCTCTGCCTGTGGTGTGGGATGCTCACTACCGACGTTCTGTCCATAGACCTGCTGCCTGTGGTGGGTGTAGGAACGGTATTCATTGGTAGTAAGTTTCTTATGGGACTGGAAGGTTTTCTGGGAAGACATGACTGGGAAGGGTTATATAATAGAGATAGATAATAAGACAGATATAGGTGGAATATGATAGATACTAGTGATTGAGATACTGAAGTGGAATAGATGCAATTACACTCCAGCAGCAATAAACTGAGACTTATATACTCAGGACAGTATTCAAACCCGAGTCCCAAATTGCATCTTTCAATAGAGCCAACATACAAGGTCGCTTTGACAGAGGCTTCCAACTCCTGCCAAGTCCTTGAACCAACAGACATTTCGAGACATGAGTTAACGGTGACAGAATAAATCACACATCGTACTTGCCCAGAGATAAGCTGGACGGCTGGGTTATTTTGACTCTCCTGCTCGTGCACTCTTCTTCTACGTTGGCTAGAAACGCGCGTTTTCAAGACAGGGCTTCTGTTCACGGCCTGTCCGTGCTACGACTGACAAACCAATCGAGGCTCAAGCGGCTATCTACAGCCGCCAGAAGTAACATAGTATGCACTCACCTGAAACTCAGGCCAGACACTCGGACCAGGAGTTCGAGGATCATAGGATATACTATTTTAATACCTCGTTAAAGAAGCACGAGTAATCCAGCGCTTAGCACTCAACTTCTCATTGGTGGTGTCGTGAATGTGGGTCTTGATAGCCGCCGAGTTGAAAATTGCCCCGCATATTCTGGAAGCACGTGATTTCACAATCGATGCTGGCATCAGGCAGGCGGTTCAACTTCTGCCTCATATCAATCATCTCAAATTTCCATTCTACGACCCAACTGTGTGCTTACTTCCTGGCCTTCACTGCTCGGCAAAATGAGTCTAGAGTATTTGGCTCCCGAATTACTATCTCTCATTCTGCAAAGCATCGACTCGCCTCGCAGCCTATATGGCCTGATCTCAGCATCACCGGCCTCTTTCCGGGTCTTCAACCAAACGCCACAGTCGGTATTATTAGCCGTGATTAAGAACACCCTACCAGAGACCAACCACAAGCATCTTCTCGCCTTCCACCAGGCACCTTCACCCGCCACCACAACGGCAGTCGAATCATTCCTAGACAAGTACTTTGATGTCTCGTCCTCATTCGACTTTCCCACCAGTAGAGCAGACCTCGTCGAGCTTTACAAAATCTACAATCGGGTATCATTCCTCATTGACGGATATTTGAAGCGTGTGAACAATCTTGGGTTTGACGACACTATTCTCACACCAAGTCGATATGAGAACATCAGACTTCAAAGGGCGTTTCTGAGATATGGTCTTTACTCTCGTGTTTTCCCTGCCGATGATACGCGACCATGGGAGGACCCATCACCAAACCACAATTTTTCTGCAGGCGAACAATTTCACTTCTTCCTGAATTTTCTCTATCCTTGGGAGTGCGAGGAAATAGTTTGCGTGGAGCAATACCTTTCTATTCTCATAGGCAACTTTGTCGATGAGATTGAGGGCCAGCTCGCCGACGCTGTCAAGAGCGTCATTGTACCCAAAAATTCAAAGTTGTCCGAAGTAAGAGACAACAATGCCAAAGACGACCTCCGGCATTTTAAAAACCTCGACCTTACTTGCCTACGCATGTTCTCTTCCGATAACAGAACTGAAATCCACCATAATATCAGCTACTTAGCCTCTTTAGGACTAGACTTTTTCTACGACTTGATACGGGCTGATCAGGAAGAACGTTCAAGGCTCATTCGCTCCAACTCTCCCAACTTCCGAGACTTCCTCGAAGAAGCCTTGAATCACTCACCAGATGTAAGTGAGCAGAGAGAGGAGGACATGGCATGCTGGGAAGATGACCCGTTCTCCGTCTGGGATGATGAGCCGTCGTACAATAATCTTGGCTGGACACAGTTCGGCTTGCCGAATCGCAACAGAGAGTACGTGGGCATCGATAATTGGAGTTACTTTATGTTACCGTTGCGAGAACTAGGTTATATCTTCTGGGATTCGAGCAGGTTTCGCTCTGGTCTTGTGGTTGAGAAGCTACGTATGGCGGGGGCTATGTCATCGGAGGAAAGAAAGACGCGGTTCTGTCGCCGGGATAAAGAAACACTTGAGCAATTGTTCAAGGGATATATGATCCCACGGAGTGAAATGGCTCGACTTGAGAGCCAGTTCGGATACATCAGACGGCCTATTCCAGAAGAGTCAGTGTAGAAGGTGGTTACCAAACAACCAAGTATTCGAAGACGATCACTTGATAAATATTTTTAGACTTGGTATTGCTCAGAGCCTCTTATGGTCCAATAATGCTGAGATTATTATATTAATATGGTCTGCCCCCTAAACCTGTCTGTGATGCCCTCACAGCCCTTGGCGGACTGGAAATCGAATCGCCATCTGCCCTTTCCAAATGTTCCACTGTCACCAAAGCCGAGCTCTCAACCGGACAGATGACATTGAAGTCAGCCAAGCTCGATCTGGGCTGGATATCTGTCTGACTCCCAGGTCTACTAAACGGCAGCGGATAATTCTGCTCCATCTTGTACCGACTGAGCTTATCGAGGGCGGTTTTGAAGTCGTCGAGAACGATGGTATCTGTGAAGCATTTGAAGATGAAGGAGAATTTCCAGAATGGGTTGATATATCCGATTGGAAGGACGGGCGTCACGGCGAGGAGGTCGATGATTATGAAGATGATGCTGATGGTCATGCTTAGGAGAAGGAGGCCGAAGCGAGGGGAGATGCGGATGAGCTCGATGTATTTAAACTCGTAGCGGTATTTGATGTTCCAGAACAAATTGAGGGCAGTGAATATCCACCATGGATCTCTATTGTTATTAGTCAGCGTCCAATCTGAGAAGCATGACTGGAAGAAACGAACCGGCAAAGAGCTTCAAGAGGTCTCGTTGTCCGAAATAGATTTGAGTAAGGATGATTGAAGTAAGTGAAGTTGGCGTAAATCTCAAGGACCCAGTAAGGCTGGACCAATATTATTGTAGCGATGTAGATGGCGTTGTATCGTTTTGTGAGGAAAGGTTTGTTCTTGATCCATGAAATGACGTTATGTAGATTCCACGAGATGATGAGAAATATGACTGTCGATGAGAGGTACCAGCCCCAGATAGGTGGTCTAAAGAACGTAAAGAAGCCATTTGGCATCGCAAGAAGAAGCTAATCAACAGTCAGATAACGATCCAAATTAGAAGGAAATACTCGCCTCAATTAGAATAAGTTTATGCAGCAAAACACCACGTCGCATATTAATAAGAGTAATCCCAATCATAATAATCAGCGCACCAATCATACATCCCTGAGACCAAGCCTCTAGGGCGATTTTCTCTGGGCTTGTGGGCGCGCCATGATTAGCCATTTTACAGGCCCAACACGAGACAGAAATCTGGGGAAGGGGATGGGGTTGTTAAATACTGGCTGAGCGTTGTGGCTACCCCGCCTCTAACGAGCCGCTAGAGCCAGTTCACGCGATGGTGTATGTCATTTGGGAGTTTCTGTTGGAGTAGGTTCGAGCTAACATGTTAGTGTGGCTTCCTGGACAGAAAGCCTGCTTCATTTGAACGGGAGATAGTGTGGAAGGTTGGTTAGGTTTCTCTTTTCTGGGATAGCCGTTTTGGCCACGCGATGATCTCACTTTCGGGCTACCGGCTATAAGTATGAGCTAACTTGAATAAGAAGCAGGGAAACTCCTTTGGCTAGTAACAATGAGATTGAAAGTTGCACATAGAAAGGGCATTTGCTTGATGAGCAAGAGTAGACTAGAAAGCCTCAAGGCGTGATAGGCAAGTCTTATTAAACAGTGTCTATCTTGTTGCGTTTGTTGCCCAGGGACCATTAAACAGTCTGCGTCTCAGAGCTATTGATACTTCGCCTTGAGGTCTTCAACAGCCTTAAGCAGCTTATTCGCATCCTCGCTATACGTCTTCTGTCTATCCTGCTGCAGCTTAAAAGTCTGCTGAAACTTCTCCACCATGAACGGCTTCAGTACCGACTTCTTGGCAACGGTGTAGTCATAAATAGCAGTATCCTCAATACACTTCGCTGCAAGACGCTTATACTTCTCTGACAGAATCCATGCTTCTTTCTTGAGGGATGTTGATTTGTGTGTCGGGGCTTCGAGAAGTTTGTAGACGATGGTAATACGGTCTGGATATTCTAGAGGCTGTACGGGTTCGTTAGTTTCTGTGGGTATGTGACGGTAAATTGGGGATGTACAAATTTGTATTCCGTCTTGATGCTTTTGAGAATAAGACCTAGGCTCTTGGGCGTAACTAGGTCCAGCCATTGCTGCTTTTCTTCGCCCGTCGCATGTTCGGCGTGGTTGTGGGTGAATTGTACTCTACCCGTCTCGGCATATTTATTGTACATAACATTATTCACGTGTCCTGTTGACGTTAGAAAGATGATTGATATCAATAAGAGTATACATACCCTGCAACGTTTAGTTGAAGCTGGAACGATGACATTTCGAGAGGTTACTTACCATGCTATCCTATACAAGTCACTTGGTTAGAATTGGAACTTGGTTTATCGGGTCCAACTTACCATATCCCCCCAAAGCAAAGGATGATTATCAATTCCTCTCCAATTCTTCTCTGTAAGGAAACCCTGCTGTCCAGCTAAAAGCTCCAGCCAATTCTTCTCCGAGTACTCATACAACTTCTTAGCCTCTTGCACACACTCTTTCGGATATTTCTCGGCCGTCAGCTCCGTCAATTGAGCCCGGACATCGGTAAACCATCGTGACGGAAGAGACGGCGATTGTGTTGAGTATTGCTTTGTGGCAAGACCAATAGGTCGCTGGACGATACGCGTCCGGAAAAGAGACATGGTTATGATGCGGATGTTGTGGATTGATCGAGTGAGAAGACAAATTGGGACGGTTTTGGAGAAAAACTCCGAGCATCGGCCTCGGTTGTCGGGAGAGCTCATCACGGTTAGGAACGGAACTTCTGGCCAATCCGGAGCTAGAGCTTGTGATTAGTCAGCCCTCACCTTTAAGTATCAGAGACTTACCTTCTACACGGAGGTGAAATCGATGCCTTCAGATGTCTAATTTAATAATCGTGTTCTTAGCACAAAGGAGAGCCAGATAAGTTGGTTTAGAATGTCTACACTCTGTATAGGACGTTATGACTCTTTGCCCTCATGTGACGTTTTCTTTCTATCCTACCCTATACATGACAGAACACAAGACGAGTCGATCGATACGCAGTGATTACTACTATGTGTGGCATAAACGGATTTCTTTACTAGGCTATACTTTTGATGCCAATTATGCCTTCTACCGTTTTACACATAATAATCTAACCCAACCAGTCGCCGAATCCCTTGATAGATCGATCACCTTCAGGGTTATCAAGATTTCCAGTGATCTTGACGCCATTGCCGACCTGGAGTGTCAACGCTGTCCCCGCAACCTTTCCTTGAACTGGGTGCCCCGCATGCAATTCATCCGGGTTGTCGAATTCCAGAGTCACAGAGACCTCCTCTACGCCGAAAAGAGGTTCCTCCAACTTAACTATCAACGGGCTGGCCCCTTCGAAAACAAATTCAAGCACTTCAGGCTCAGGTGAACGAAGCTGGCCTGGAATGGAAGGCATCTGTTATGTGGTTAGTCGGTGCTGACGACTTGATACTGGCAAATTTACCTTGAGTTTGTGGTGTTGAATGTATAGACGATGTGAATGTACTCAAAGTGTGATGGGATTTAGATTGATGAAGTGAAGGATTTAGAATGTCAGGGCGAGGACGTGGATTTATATGTGCTGTTCAGCTACTAGAACCAGACGCTGACTTTCACCATGACCTCACCAGCGCCCCCGCTCACAGACGGGTTAGAATGGAAGCACGATAGCCATAGAGTTCTAAAGCCATGGTCAGCATGCGTGATTCAGCTTTCAGCTGTCATTGTGCCGCATTGCAATAGGGTAAGATCGTCACTTGGAGGTAAGCTGAAGGACCATGATTTGACAGACCTGCATGAATGGCGGCGGTGTCCAGCAGCTTTAGGAAGATAGGGTAAATTGGGTCTGTGCGAAACTGTGCTTTGATGCACAGGTTTCCACGTAAGTTTTAGTACGACTCGCAAAGCATCCAATCAGGACGAGGAGACGAATCAACCCAATTATCAGTCGCCAAGTACTATAGAAGAAGAAAAGAGATGTCTTACATCGTGGCATACTGGGGGCCATGGCTTCCGGTCAAAAGATGTCATACACCAAGGTCTCGATGCGCAGACATTTGACCTGTGCCCACTTCTACAGCTGCGGCCAAAGCGCCACAAACTTACATCCTGCATGATGAAGTCAGACAGTTAACAAGCCAAATAGTCAGAAGTCAATTGGTCAGCGTTTAATATAAGCGTCTTGCATGTGAGATTATTTGTAAACTGTCCTTGATAGGCGCTTTCATTTCTACTGTAAGAATTTAGTGCATGTCCTGCCAGCAAGACGAGGCAATATTCATTCCAGTTTTGGCAGTGATCTTCATTTAGAGGCTCGTCCGCTTAGTTGAAGAAAACTGACGGGTAATTAAGATATCTCTGCGAAAATCTTCAAAGAAGTCGCCGGAAAACCTGACTAGCTTGGCTGGAGAGAGGCAGGCCGCTCTTTAGTAATAGAGTACAACTACCATGCTGTTTGCCGTTGTTTGGTTTAGAGAACGAAGGTGCGCCCACAACCACTGTGCCTAAAAGAAAACGTGTCTCCCACCAAGGATCGCTAGGGCTCCCAACGTTTATATTCTCTCCAATGATCTTCTGGTAAGTGCGCCGATATCGCGAAGAGTCAAACAGTTGCAGCCAATCTCCTCGGAGCAGTCTGTACCGTCCAGTCGGCCATCATGACGCGATGGATGTAGACACGTGGTGCCTCACGCACCTACCTGCCTACTTATCTAGCTCCGGTGTCTATTCCAGGCCACTCGCTACTATCAACGACACAAAAGTCGGACGCTCCAACAAAGGGAGAGTCGTTGAAAACCGCAACTGGAAGAGACAGTTCGATACAGACGACTACAGGTACAATTTTCCTATGTGTACATCTGGCTTACGACTTGAACTGACTGACCGTGCAACAGAGTCTGACATCCAGGCCGCTTCAACTTCCGTTACCTCCATCATGTCTCGGAATTATCACAGGCTTCTCTTTTGTCCTCGACTAGCTCTAGGACTTGAGGTATGGACAGCAACACGACTCGAGCACACTCGGGCTCTTCCGTTGTAGTTTCAGCCACAACAGCATCACCAAGAAGCGATGAATCCACTGCCTCTTTAGATCCTACGACCAACACTGACCTTACTCCCACCTCGACTGGTATCAGTATCAACGGACCGGCTGGACGAACAGTCATCTTTCAAATAATCATTCCCAGACAACGAAAAGCGATCTTAACAAGAGAGCTATAAATGGCTTTGTGGGTAACAATAACCCTGGCGTGTATATATTTACTACGATGTTAAGAAGCTCTACTACCGTTGATACCCCTCCCTATTTGTTAGTAAGGGGAATTATAATTTATTAGCGCTTTATGTTGTATATAATTAATTAGTACTGTACCTAACTTGTAACAATGAGTCTGCAAGGTGACGAGATTATGTTGTTTTCCCCTAAAGATTATAGTATATTGGGTTATTGGCCATATTAGCCCTGGCAGGAATCGCTTAGCGTAAGTTGAAGTAAGTATTTAAATTTACAAGGTTAACTAGATAGGATCTCTCCATGTGGATTTGACTTATGCTCGCGGCAGACATAGTATTTGTTTCCAAAGGTATTTAAGGTTTTTACATAACGTAGGTAATGCGTCCTTGGCCCCTAATTATTAAAAAGACATGGATCTGCGCTGAGTTGAGGTCATGAATTATAAAGTCCAGAACTATAACACAGTCTCCACAAACATAGTGATATACCGGTAAGTGACCCACTCTAAACGCTCGGCGGGCATCAGAAGTATACTGCAAAAGAGTAGAGTTGCCTCCAGCATTAAAGTATGCCTGGGGAACGTAGAAGAAAGAATTTTCTGCAATTTGCAAAAGCAATGCAGTAAACACCATTAGCTAAATAATCTACATACAGATACAATCTCCTCGAATAGAACTAGAACATCCAACAAGGACATTAGACAAACATTTCAACCATCACCGATCTAGAGTGCTAAGCCGAAAACGACGAAAGCAGCGGCCAAGGGACGCCAGCCTGGGACAGCCTTGATAGTTCCACTGCTAGAATCCCCAGTCTTTCCATCTTCTCCATCTTTTCCATCAGCGCCATCGCTTCCCGTTTTGTTCTTATCGTTCGGTTTCTTTCCCTTGTCATCCTTGGATTCCTTGTCCTTGAGTGACCCCTTGCCACCGGTAGACCCCTCAATACAGGTCCCGTTACCCCAAATAGCGGCTTTGGCCGATGCCCAAGTAGTCTCAGGACGAAAGACGTTGTCAGCAGTGTAGTAAAGACGACAATCGGCAGCCTGGTACTGGAAGTGGAGAGGCATGTTATCATCTCCCTCGTGGTAGGAGTTGAAAAAGTTGACATTCCCAGAATCCAGAACGAGCGGAAACTCGGCCAGGGGACGAGGTGCCACATCTAGGAATCTGTCGACCTCATCCTGCGATATGAAGTCAAATACCTGGGGATTGTCGAGGAAAAGATTTTCTGCTTCTTGCACATAAGAAGAGATTGTTGAGAACGACACTACTTGAATACCACGGACACCGCCCATAGGTTGCATAGGCTTGTCGTTGGGCTGCCCGCCGAAAGTCAAGGTTTGAGCGCCGCCAATGTTGGTCATCATGTTGGTGAATGTAGTGCAGCTTGAAGAGCATCTGCCATTGCCAATGATGAGAATGTCTTCGGACTTGAAAGGCTGTTTATTGAGGACTGGCCTACCGGCGTAACCACGGATAGGAGCCCCGTCTCCAGTACCAGATGCCGAGGTAAAGTTGAATACCCCTTGCAATGAGCTGACCTTGACACCTAATTCTGTTTTGTTGCCAAGGAAGTCTTGGTACGAGTCAAATCCGTCTTCTTGGCCTGGGGTTACCTGAAAGGCCCATGCAAGTTGGGGTGAAATGCCATTTAGCTTTACAGACCGATCAAGAACTGAGTAGACCTTGGCAAGATCTTCTGAGGCTTGATGACGACGGAATCGCGCTGCTGTGTATATAAACTCGGTGGGGAAAAACAGTTTGAAAAGGTCAAGAGCCCTTGAGACCTGGCCACCTCCATTACTAGAGACATCAATGATTATCTTGCTGCGTCCACTCTCCAGCGCCCGAGTTACAATCTCAGTAGCGGTATCAGCAAAGACTTTCGCTTGATCGTCAGGCTGTCTATCACTGGCGAAGGATGGAACTACCATGACCACGGTATCGTTGTCCAGGTAATATCCAACCATCTGATTGTATGAGTCTCGAATGAAGGGCTTGGGAAGATATGATGGTCCTGTCTTGAGTGGTGGATCAACATCTCCTTGTGCGACGCGGAAGTCGCCAGAGTGCGTAAGCTCGGATTGTGGTGTGTTTGACTTCTTCGACTGTCGGCAGTAAGAGTCGAAAGCATCCTCACCGCTCTCAGCCTGAAATTCGTTTTCCAGAACGAAGGCAAGAGATTGAGACTCGAATGTAGAACCATTACGGAACTCTACAGTGGTGATATTAAGGTTTGAAAATACGGTATTGCTGTAAAACGATCCAAAACGCAAGGGATTGCTCGCATCGGGGAATGAGTAAAACATGCTGTTATACCTCGCGTCAGGGTCCTGGAAACTTTCGGCAGCTGAAATCTTCTGCAGATACTTGACAGGATCCTGGCCATCGATTGACACGATGGGCGAGACATTGACCTCGGTATTGTTGAGTAGAAGGGCATCGAGTTGCGTGTATATCTCGGGTTTCTCGAGTCCATCCTTCGATATGGAGACAATAGGAAGGCGGCTGCGAAAGAATTTGAAGATAGAAGTAGAGCAAAGAAGGACATTGAGATGACCATCGTTGGCGGTATTAAGAAGTGCATTGACAGCTTCATCAAACTTCCACTGGCTTGAGAAGTCGGTACTGCGAATCTTCTTCAGACCTCCCAAGATATCGGTCGAGGACGATGTGTATGTCTCTGGGGGGTTCTTGAGGACTTCGAGGGTAGACTGCCACTGGATGTACTTGGTGAGCTCGTCGATAAAGCTTTCAGCAAGCTCAGGGTAGAAGGGCATCGATTCAAGACAATCATTTGCAATTTGGGCGCTGACGATGATAGGCAAAGAGGTGCTCTCGCTGACTGCTTTGGAAACGCGTGCGCAGGGGTCGGCAGCCGCTGCAGTCACTGCCAGTGGCAGGCTGAGCGCAAGGAGAGGAAGAAGTAACATATTGGATCTTGAAGCAGATTATCGTGGTTCGTTGGAGAATGGAGGCTGTGGTTGTAGATAGTTTGGAAACTCCATCAGCATTCAGAGCCAGCTATAAATATGTTTACCAGCTTCAAACTTGCAGACGAGCTCAACAGCCTTTCATCTACGGAATCGCCATGTGGCAAGGTTTAAGGACCACAAACTGCTGTATGCCTCGTAGGATCATCATCTCCACAACAGTCACCTCCTTCATTTCAGATTCAATCGTACGAGCTTTTGGGTTGGCCAGTATCTTGGGGTATGATTGATGGAGAATCTGCAATGTGCTTTGATAGGGAAGACAGAACGCGCGTAACACAGGATTCTATATCCTTGGAAACTATGTGATTGGCTTGTAGAGTGCAGCCACTAGTCTATCACCCTATTCCTAGAATGAAAGGTTTTGCGATTATGGAAGAATTCCATGACAGCTGTCAGCCTTACGCGAGGTGATGTTAGTGCGATTTAGGTTGATCGAGACCGTTGACTCGGGCTCGGTACCGAGGCCGAGATCTCGGGTGGTAAGAGATAAGAGGATCCCTTCGAACATCACATTGTTTTCTCTATACCCAGTTGATTACAAACCTTTTATCTCAAGTCAGCGTGCTTCAGTTTAATTGATGGATAATTGGGAATACACTCTCGCCGAGAGGATGGAACCTAGGCTAGCTTACAGTCTAAGCCCACATGTTCTGTTTGATTGGTCGTTCAAGTTCCGCAAGCAGGTCCGACTCAAATCAAAGTTCCGAGAATTATACTTTCAACGGTTCTTAGCATCAAACCGAATGTTGGGGGCCGTTGTTGTTCAGCCCCCGTGCTAAGGAGCTAGTCTGTCCCTGTCATGCTATTGACTTGACCCGTATGAGACTGGTACATCAACCGTGCATAAAGAAATTAACCATTGTGCATTAGCTTCATGCCACGCCACCATGAGATCCTTTTCGCTTCTATGATTAGTGAAAATCGTGTCTCGCGAGGTAAGAATATTTGCCCTGGTATAACCACAATAGCTGAACAAATACATCACTTCTGATTCATGAGAGGATCCAAAGCCTATTCCAAGGACAGACCACTCAAGTTGCTTTGTGACCGGTGCACAGGTCCAGTTCAGCCCCCACGGGCTGTAGTTGACGCCTGAGTGAATAACAAGGATGATTTACTGCCTAGTGGCCTATCTCAGGGCCATTCAATTGCAAACCTGTTTTAAATTACGCATCAGCTCTAGTGCGGACTCGCTCCCCTTCCACCGAGACGAGATACGCAGAGTTGTAGTCTAAGAAAACGTCAGTGTGGCGCGGAAGCCTTGTCTCGTTGCTAATGTGATGACCGTCTCTCTCCATTCACTCTTCTTTCTCGCATTTAACGCCCAATCGGACAGGCTGTTTGACTCGTTGACGCAATCATTCACAACGAGAGCTTGACATCTTCAGAGACCCATGCTTCTTATATCTGTGTTCTTTTGGATCATCAACGACGACTACACCACCACCACAATCAACAAGCTGGTGAGACCGACTGAGGCCAAGAATTCAAGGTCTTGCTTCTTCGAACAACCAGTCAACTAGCATCAACGATCTATATCACATTTTGAGCAACCAACCAAAGGCTGTTCCGTACCCCCTCTCGCGTCGTGCCTAATCCAACACGGTTCCTTGTCGACTGTTGGGTATAATCTGAGTCAGACAGTAGAAGCAATGGACCCGTGCCCAAAAGCCTCTGTAGACCGGTTCCGATATCTGAGAGATAACGAGTACGACTATCTTGACAAGAACGGCCACGTATACCTGGATTATACTGGGTCAGGACTTGCTGCACAATCACAGTACTTGGCACATTATAACAGAGTACAGTCTGTCGTACTGGGTAACCCGCACTCTACCAATCCCACAAGCGCCGCGGCTACGGATCTTGTCGAGCAGACTAGGAGTCGCATAATGGAGTTCTTCAACGCTTCCAACGACGAGTATACCGTTATCTTCACTCCAAACGCAACAGGAGCTGCCCGTCTGGTGGGCGAATCGTTCCCGTTTGGCAAGAGATCCCACCTAGTTCTCACTGCTGACAACCACAATTCAATCAATGGTCTACGCATGTTCGCCGAAAAGTCGGGAACAAAGACGGTGTATATCCCACTGGAAGCCGATAGTCTGCGAATCGACGAGTCGTCTCTTCTCAAGGGTCTACCAGATCGCACAAACTCCTTGTTATCCCGCAAGAGTAGAAATCTGTTCGCATACCCAGCCCAGAGCAACTTCAGTGGAGTGCAGCATCCTCTCACCTGGATCGAAGAAGCTCAACGTCGTGGATATGATGTGTTACTCGACGCAGCAGCTTTTGTGCCGACTAATCACCTGAACCTGTCTAAAGTCCACCCAGACTTTGTGATCGTCAGCTGGTACAAGGTGTTTGGTTACCCAACTGGCGTGGGATGTTTGATCGCCCGGCGGGAAAGTCAGAGTAGACTATCGCGTCCTTGGTTCGCTGGGGGCACTGTACAAGCGGTGACAGTGGGACACAAATGGGAGTTACTTCTCCGTGACCAACGAGGCTTTGAAGACGGAACAATAAACTTCCAATCCATCCCAGACGTTCTCTATGGCATTGATTGGGTAAGCTCAATTGGATTGCCTGATATCAAGCGTCATGTTATGAAACTCACACAGGATGCGATCGAAAAACTCCAGTCGTTGAGTCACAGCAACGGCGTCCTACTAATCAAGTTTTATGGTCCTACGGACATTCAAGATCGCGGCGCTACCATCTCATTCAATCTATGCGATCCAGCCGGTAAAATCTTAGATGATAGGGTGATTGGTCTTGAGGCAGCTGAGAGAGGTATTTCGCTACGGACTGGATGCTTTTGCAATCCTGGTGCAGGAGAGACTGCATTAGGAGTGACCGGGGAGGTGATTCGACGAATTAGGAAGGCTACGATCCAGAATCTTGGAGAGCTTCTAGAACTAGCCGGCTTGGACGTGTCTGGAGTCGTGAGAATTTCTTTCGGTCTGGCGTCGTCGGAATCTGATGTGGACAACCTGTGGAGCTTCCTCAAAAGTCGATTTTGCGACCGTCCCTTCAAGGTTTCAGGGCTTGGCCCCCGGGGAGAGTGTTGATACTAGTCCAGCGGAAGACCACCTGCCCACGCTAATATTCCAGTCCTGATATGGTCTATTATCACGAGTTGAGTCTTAGCAACAAGCTCCGTTTCTCTCGCACGAGCTCAACGTCATGGACTTTTGTCCTCTTAACCATTTCAAAATTATTCATCTACCCTGTGGTTGCTAATGAATTGTTATGATTGCGATAGTACTCAACAAGAATAATCCGTGCTTGAGACGAAAAAGAAATATCCCGCGATAAGAAAGGTTCATGAACGGGACGCATATTCCACGCGTAATTGATCCGCCAAAATATACGTCTATGCCAGATTTAGGATGCTAAATTAGATGACAAGCTAAATCCTCCAGGAACGCCTCGAACTGGAATGATTGGCTACTAATGCTAGACCCACAAGTCTTTATAGTTCTCCAGGAGCAAGGGTTCCGGGCAAAATTTGCCGATGAGCGATCAGGTCGATATTTCTGTAAAGTGACAAATCATCTCCAACTGTCATCACATATCGCCACCATACTGTTTCTACCTTAGGCAGCAAGGCAGCAGCCCAAATGAACTCCGCGCGGTTACCTGAAGCATGGATTCCGTTCACGGTAGACGAGCCTGACCCTCATCGTCACTTCATGTTTTAGACTAGCAGGCCATCTGTTAACACTATGTCTCATCTTACACAAGAAGAAAGTCTATCCGACCATGATTCGCGAATCGTTGGTGCCCTACTCGGTGTTCATGCTGGTGACTCACTCGGTGCCACTCTTGAATTCGCTCCACATGACCTGATTGCAAGCGAGTACCCTGGCGGTCTTCGAGAGATCGTCGGTGGAGGGCTTCTCTCGTGGTCCGCTGGACAGGCGACAGATGATACCGATATGACCCGCTCGGTATTGCTAGCTTATCAAGCTTTCCAGCCAGGAGATGATATTGCTCGTCTCTCAGCAGAGAATTTTCTAAGATGGGAGGACGGTGACTGGCCAGGTAGAGAGCTTGGAAGTCGCCCAAAAGATATCGGTGAGGCGGTAGCAGATGGCCTGGAAAGATACCGAGAGACACGAGACCCTGATCATGCAGGCGCTGGAAGAGGAAGGGCTGGAAACGGTAGCTTGATGCGCTGTATACCTACAGGCCTTTTTCAGACTGACCCGGAGGCACTCATTGTCGAAAGCGAGCGCATTAGCCGTGTAACGCATGACGACAAGAAATGTACCGTTTCTTGCGCTGCCTACAATATGGTTATCTCGAAGTTAATCAATGGGACCAGTATCGCAGATGCCATCGCCGCAGGCCAAAATGTTGCAGCTACACTCAAATCTGCCCAAGTCAAACGGGCCATCGAATTGGGAAAAGAGCTTAGTATAGCCACAATGGCAAAGCAAGGTGCCTCACCTAAATTGAAGGATAATGGCGATGGCTTTGTTCTCGATTCTTTGAGCATCGCCATTGCAGCACTGCTGGACAATCGTGAGCTAGAAGATGTTCTAGTCGATGTAGTGCGGATTGGCGGCGACACGGATACAAATGCTGCGATTGCAGGCGGTTTACTTGGTGCGAGGGATGGGGAGGCTGGAATTCCACTCCGATGGAGAACAAAACTACAGTACGGAGATGAATTCAAGAGCATCGCTTTAGAGTTATTACGTAGATGATTGTGTGCCCAGAGTGGTATCGTCGGGCTAAATGAACACACTACGAAAGCTTGGCCAGTCTCACATTTCTTACAGTCGTGATTTCCGATCATTAAAAAAACACACCCCATACTCTGTACATAAGCTAGCTCTCGCCCCTATTCACCCCACCTTGCGTTGAGGTCTTTTGTAAAGCATTCATGGATAACTTGAGTGATTACTTGTTGATGCCACACACAAATGAGAAGGAGAATAAAGCCGACCCTAGACTCAAAATGGATAGTTACTACGTATCTGGCTGTGGGGAGGATTCTATACTCGTAATATAAGCGCTAAGGCGAGGCAAATACTACTTAGACTTGGCCCCCACAGACACTTACGTATGCTTGCAGGATTGGTTAACCATAAATTCGATATCCTGAAGTCTTCTCTGAGACTTGTCCTCATCGCACTCTCGTACGACCACTTGATTCTGCAGCAGTTCACCACCCCCGCCATACGTCACGGCATTGGAAAGCCTACGAGTACATAGTCGAGAGATGTTGTTTCTTATAGGAGCCCCTGAGAGTAGTATCGGATGGACACCGTTGACCTCTGCATTGAGAGGGCGGTATTTCGAGCTTGCCAAAGCACTGATTGAAGACGGTGAAGGGCTGACGACCGCAGAAGAGTATGGATGGACGCCGCTATGCATGGCCGCGCAGAGTGGGTACACCGATATTGTCGAACAACTCCTCAAAGGAGGGGCTGGCCACATCTTTCAAAGCATAGACGGATGGACACCACTGAACCTTGCTGCACATAGTGGCCATTCTGCGGTTGTCGAGCTGCTTTTGAAACACGGAGCTGAACTCACGACGCAAAACAGGGAGGGATATACACCACTCAGCTCGGCATCTGAAAAAGGCTATGTTGAGGTTGTGAGGTTGTTAGTCAAAAAAGGCGCTCACTTGACGACGCTAGAAACAATCAATTATCGCGGTTGGACACCTTTGAACTTGGCTTCAGCAAGAGGCCACACGGAGATTGTTTGGATGCTTTTACAACAAGGGGCTAATTATGAAACTCAAAGCATCGAAGGATGGACGCCAATTAAGTCAGCGTCTAGCAATGGACATATCGAGATTGTAAGGATCCTTTTACTCAGAGGGGCTGGTTGCCAATTGCGAAATGATACTGGGTCAACGGCTCTGAGCGAGGCACTAAATAACGGGCATACTGAGATAGCGGATTTATTGTTGGAGAACGGGGCTAGTTTCGTTTCGGATGATAGCTATAGCACTGAACAATGCTAAATATATCCAAGCATGCGCTAAAGCAAACAATTTAGCACTTATAGTGCGTTCTTAATGTTTGGCAGTGTAATAGACGAGGGCTTGCCCCGAGCTACATATCTATCATCAGCAAAGAATCGGTAAACTCGACAATACCACGGAGTATCTCCAGTGGGGGCTTGCGGTAGGCACGTTTCCCTAGCGAGTAACATGTATCATTTTGTGCTAGACCCCGCCTTATTACCTTAAGCTCGGGCAAAATTTGCCGATAAGGAGCAAGGGCTTATGGGGCATTGACTTCTGCTGTTAAGAGTTGCAGACTAAGGTTGATCTTAGCTTAAAAGAGTACTACCGGTAGGCTGAAAAGGGGGGCAAAAGGACAGGCTTTGCAGGTAGTAATCCACAGATGATGCTCTACTTTCATCAAGACTATTCGACCGTGCTCCAAGTTCAAGGAGGTTAATTGCAACACGCTGGTGTCTAAGTTTATCCGCGATGTAAAGCGGTTAGCAGCCCCAAAAGTCTGGCTTTTGAAGGAATGGTATCAAGCATCACTACCGAGCCAGTAGGAGAGACCTCTACAACAGAAGTCAGTACGAGCTCTGAGGAGTCATCTGGTACCGAGTCAACCGAATTTGCTGCACTCACAAGCGCGTCGATTGAACTCGAGGACTCAACCTCTGAATCTCTATCCCCCCAAACATCCGAGACAACGTCAGAAGTCTCGACCGATACAACTACTTCCGCTAACACTGAGTCCACTGAGGCCAGGACTACGGTCACTCCACCTCCACTAGATCAGACTAGCAGTGCTGAGATTGCGGGCACCGAGGACACTACTACGGTCAACGCTGAGATTCTCACCACAAGCCAGGTTGACACAACAGTCAAGGATACTACTACTGCTGCTGTCGAAGTACCTACTACTGAATCCACCGAGGCTGGGACCACGATCAATGCACCAGCACCAGCAGGGACCACCATTACGATTGCAGACGGGTAACGGGCGTCGCGAGCACCCAGAGACTTATGGGAACAGTTGCATTTGCAGAGACAAGTGACGTACAAAATGACCATAGCGATTGATGCCTTATTATAGTCATCTAGAGAAGGGTCGTTCTGTGATCTTCATTGAAGGTGTTATTGTAATTAGTTCTTTTGAAATGATACACGAGGCTTCCAATGTGTTTTTACTGTTCTTAACGAGCATATCTTATTTTCAACCAGATTTAAAGCTGTCAAACGTCGGATGTTAACCTACACCGGCAACCACATCAATTCCAGCTCACTCAGGTAGCGACCTCAATGTTGCGATGTCTTTGTCAACATTCTGAACATTTCGATAAGCATTAGTAAATAGTTCACTTGCCTGTCAGACTTGGTGAACGACACTCCAGTGCACTCATCCTCTTGAGCACGGCACGGTCAGAGAAAATGCTTGTGAAGATGGTGTAGACTAAGGTGCTATAACACATCTCCCTGCCGCCGGTGATGTTGAAGGTAGCTCCATTGCGTGCCTTGTGGGGTTGGTTGACATCAATGCAGACACCTGTGGGGGCTCTCAGTCTTGGTCTTCTGGGACAGCATTAGTTGTGATTGCGGGCGTGGTAGTCGTATCTGCAGTAGTCGTTTTGGTGGTGGTTAAAGCGATGGTTAATACATTCGTGAGAGACATTTCGGCCGCGGTGGTCAAAGCAGTGGCGATAGCGATTGCATTTGTAGTGGCTGTATGAGTGGAGAGTTTCGGTTCAATATTACAATAGGGCAAGATTATCACCGGCAGGCTTGTGATTTGACAGGGCTGCATAAATCAGCAAGCTCCACTACTGCTGTCACCCCTCCATATTTGTTAGTGAGGGGCATTAAGATGTAATTAGCGCCTCAAGTCTCATACAATCAATTAGTGCTGTATCTAAGGTACTTCATTCCTCACTGAGAACAATGAGTTTGCGAGACGACGAGATTCGGCTGCTCTATCTGGGCGCACCAGTCAAACTTGTATTTCAAGATTGTGTCATTGAGCGATCGAGCGCGACCGCCTTTTGTCGCGCTTTCTTATGCTTGGGGCGACCCTAGTGACACTCTGCCACTGGGCGTAGGCGAACAGGTCTTTCAAGCGACAAGGAATCTTCACAAGATTCTAGACTGTCTTATCGAATCTCGATTGAACAAGCCACTTTGGATAGATGCTCTATGTATCAACCAGCAAGATCAAGATGAGCGCGCCTCCCAAGTCGCGATGATGGGGGACATCTACTCAGATGCAGAGTATGTCCTTGCCTTCTTATCCCCGCAATCAAAACCATTCGATATTGGTTTGGACTACATAGAGTCTACTGCTCGCGACACAAGGATACATTTCGACCCATCTTTGTCTCCTCATTTGAAAGTTCAAGGTCTTAACGCGAGTGATAAACATCTTCGGGACTCTCTGGTTGCCTTCTTCGCGGCTCCATGGTGGACCAGAGTGTGGACGGTCCAGGAATTCTTATTAGCGAAAAACGTCATATTTCGATGCGGCGATCGGCTTGTTGACGCGGCAACTGTACAAAAGACTTGCAGAGCCTGGATAGATCATGAGGACTCATGTTGCTGGGCTGCACGTCGACCGATTGATGGTACTGCGCATGGTTTCCTTGACATTCCCAGTGAGACCAGCGGTGGCTTAACAATCTACACTGCGACTCTAAAAATGAAACATCTTATAGATATGTTTATCCCAGAAAACTATACACTGAAGACTTTCTCGCGGCCATTTCGCTTTTTCGAGTACGCCACTGCTCAAATCCCAGGGATAGAGCATTCGGGTACTTTGGCCTGCATTCACCAAGTCTGGAGGTCAAGCATGAAATACCTATCGACTACAACGTGCCTATAGCGGAACTCTACAAAAACCTGGCAGTGGTGCTGATTGAGAAATCTCAGACATTAGATGTACTTAGTCACGTATTACACCAGTCGAACGTTGAGGGCCGAACGAGCGGCCTGCCGAGTTGGGTCCCAGATTGGGATGCAACCATTGATGATCGGTACCATCTCACATATACGGAGCGCACAAACGCGATCAGGCATTGTCGTTCCTCAGGGGACATGAAGCCAGAATGGAATGTGCAAGACTCAGGGTCTGTCAGAACTCTGGGGTTACAGATTGCCGTCATTCAAGAAACCGCTCCTGGCTACCCTTCCGTTTCCCTTGACTCAACATCTCGTGGCAAAACGGTCATTAATGAATGGCGCCGGCTGGCTGGTCTACCTGCCTTTTCTCCCCTTGACAAACCGTCTGACAGCCAACGAGAGCGTGCGTTCGAGAACGCCCTCAGCGGTGGCTTCCCTTCAATCAAGTGGCCGCAAGGCTCTCGTGAGTACGGTAAGGCATATGAGGCCTGGCTTGAATGGTTTGTATCATCACAAGTTGCCTTGTCCAAGTCATGTAAAGAGGTTGTCCAAGAGTTCGATGAGTTGGTTCGTCAAACAAGTGAACGTCGAAGGTTTATCGTTAGTAGTGATGGACAGATAGGCTTTGGCCCGGAGGCGGCCGAGAGAGGTGATGTGGTTGTTATTATACCTGGAGGAAAGGTCCCGTATGTGTTGAGAAGGTTGGAGGAGTCTGAGCCCGGAATGGAGAAGTGCCGACTGCTAGGAGATGCATTTATCAACGGTGTAATGGCGGGTGAGAAGATCAGTACATCAGCGTCCGACTTTACCAGGATGGTTATTGTGTGACAGCACTGGTCTTTCAACGCTGAAAAGGCCAGACGCAATAACGGTATATACACGTATAAGAGAAGATAAACAACAATTATAGTCGCAGCAGAGCAACATGTGTATATTTGCATTACTTTCAGTTCCTCAGAATTATGCATTGCATGGCTTATAATATACAAGTCAAATCAACACAATAGTAAACGCAGTTTTTAAACCTAAAAGTCCGAGTTATACTTATTTGGTATCCGTATCATCCTTCAATCTTCCTTCGACCATACAAAATATTCTTAACTTCTGCTCTGATGGAGGTTCCCAGGACTACCAGCAATCTAGCCGCAATAGACAGGACTAGCACTACCTAGCCTCCTATCAGGAATGCTTGGATGTCTGCTCCAACTTCAAAAATTCGCAGTTTTCTTGCACCATGCGATCTTAAGTTAGTGGCTTCTATGCTAACCCAGAATATCCTACCCCAGAGAGGTTATCCTCTGATGTCTGTGATTCTTATATAGGATAGTGGTTCGAAACATAGGTTTGACATAGCTCGTCGATGGGAATGATATTCTTCTACGGGTGGTCTCGCTACGTTTACACAAAGTGGTATCTGTGGTTGTTTAATTGTGTTGATTTGAACTGTGCTGATTTGAACTGTGCGACTTGATGGTTGACCTTCAAAAACCTTAAATAGTTACACAAAGTGGGGATCGGTGTAGAAGATAGAGCTGTACGGACAATAGCTACATAATCTTGTTTCGCTTTCCTAGTCTAGGATACATGTTCAAGTTCCCGCTGGCTCTTCTCTCGTTGTAGTTTGATCTCCAAGCCTTGCGCCACCTCCTCAAGACCATTTAATCCGGTGTTTTGCGTTCCAAGATGATCCTTCAGTAAAAGTGGTAGTATTGAGCTCTTCCAGATGCTGGCCTTCTTTGCTGCCGTGTCCTTGGTAACTATAGCCACCAATAACACTGTACATGAAGCCAGCAGCACTCCCGGAAAGATAAGCCACGGCCACACAAAGCTGACGCAGACCTTTGTCTCTTGTACAATTCCCTTCACTTTTGCCTGTTCGTCTGTTCCTCTTCTTTTCCCTTCTCGTCGAATCGCGGTTGTCAGTCTTGTTGCCAGAGAGTCAAACCTGTATGTAATGGTCTCTATAGACGCGTTACCCTCATGATATAGTGCTGCCAGGTGTATAGGATATGATGGTATCTTATCCTCACCTTCTCCACGGAAGATATCGCACTCTATACCGACGTTATTTAACAACGTACAATTCGAATTCAGACCAAGCATTAGTTCATTCCCGATGCTAGTCCAGAGATATCGTGTCATCTCGAAGAGGCATTCTGGACCAGTGGCTTTGAGCAATTCCACTGTGTATGCCGTAGCGTCAGGGTCAAGGTTCAAGAGGCCCGAAACATTTTTATCAGCATGGCATCCCTGTCGAATGGCCGCGAGTGACGCGTTGCCTCCATTCATCCACTCGTCAAATCTATCCGCCCATGAACCGCGACCGAGCAGCTGCAGCGGTACCTCTTGTACCACCTTTTCCTCAAGTCGTGCGTTTGTCACATTCGCGGTGTGGTACTTGAGACAGGGATAAAGAGTGCATGCGACGGCAACAGGGTCGAAGGAGTAGCTGGGATCCCCGTAGTGGGGGAGACAGGTCTCACGTTGTCTCAATGCGCTGCCCTTTCGGTTCTGGCAGTCATGTGGACACGATAAATTTCCTCCACTCAAGCTGGTACAGCCACTCTTTGAAGCTGTGAGGATTGTGAAATTAACGACCGACATTTGAGCGAGATCCAGGAACTCTTGTGTGACTGCGTTCCGCGCCCAATCAAAGTCGTATACAGTCGTTGTCGTCATAGATCTGAAGTTGAATTCGTTCTTGCCCGAGATTCTTGCTTCGGTGCCATAATCTCCCCAATGCGCTGATCCTTGAAAAGGCAACTCAAAAACTGTTATGTTGCCATTTCCCAATTCATAATTCATGGGGCCTCTGACTAGGCTGTAGATATCTGTGCACCTGTTGCAAACTCCCATACTTGCATGTGAATACGATGTGATTTCATCGTCTTTTGTGAAATTGAAGACATTCGGAAAGGTACAATTTCTCGAGGAGCATTCAAAAAGCGGCACCAGATCGAATTCATCAACCCCGTTTACAATCGCGTCCTGCAGAATGATTTGCATTTTAAGGTTCATCCTCACGTACTTTTTGCCCGCACTCACCCAGCGATTCCCAAGACCATATCTGTCTACTGTATTCGCCACTCTTATTGATGCAGTGCCGCCGCCATTAGATGCGTTTCTCAAGCACGGATATGTCTGAATGGACTGCTGTGTGAATGATCCAATCCCTAAAGACAACACAACTATAACGATTGCTGCCACCGCGATTGGCTCATGCCAGACTATCATAGGCAACAGACGAAGGGATCCATAAACCCCACGCGAGGCTGCATCAAAGAGCTGGACAACGTAGAGTGGACGGAAGCAAGTTGAGAGCCATTCCCACTTGAGCTGGGCGAGTATTTCAAATGCCACGAATGCAATCGTAGCACGAAGGATGGTGGCAAGAATGGAGATGAGGGTGTTGAGTGTGATATGGAGGTTATCCCAGTCTGGTAGGGCTCTATCATGATAATAAGCCAGGATGAGACATATGCTTATAAAGATGCTCCCGGCGAGCGAGAGCACGAGAACCTCCAGAGCCCATTGAATATAGGCGGCGGCCTCTTTTCGTGCAGGAGGTTCACCTGAGTCACAGATAGCTGCTGCTTGTCAAATAACGAACACCGAGTTTGTGTCTTTGCTACTGACGGTGCCATTTTGGTCATTCCTGTCTGAGCTAGACGGGTCTGTAGAGGGCGCCACTGTATCTGTGTCTGTGTCCTGATTTGGTAGCAGTAAAGCTCGGGATTGCTGAGATTCGAGGAATAGTGGAGTAAGGAGAATTGACTCCGTGTCGTTGTGGACGTGAGGAGTCGACATCGAGAATACGAGCGCGATTTAGGAAATGGACAAATGCTATATGCTCTGGCACCGGTCGTGTGAAGGATAATGAGATTTTTAAGGCTAGACGCCGGCGCCAAGAGTCGATTGCAGGGGTCTATGGATTGTTGGCTTATACGAGACAGCCTACATCGCCAAGCCTCCGTCGTCGAAAGACTGAACCAATTGTTTATCGTTCGAGCTGCATCCTGCTTGGCTGTGTAACGCATTCCATTCCCTAGAACGATGGAATGCACTAGATGCACCAAAGAGGATGATGAAATTGAGGGTACTGGGGGCTCAAAACTCAGGCTGAGTCCTCAGAGCTGGTTAAGTGGCGGCTTACGGCCTCGTTGTTCATCGTTTCAAGGCCCCAGCGCTTTTGCACTTCATCCATCCATCAGGTCTCGTAATCCGCTATTGTTTATATTCAGCCAACGAGCAACGTGGCTTTGCCGCGTTCTTCACCGCACGGCCCCCTCACTACTGTCCCTTGTCTTCAGCTTTCAAGCCATCTTACCTAGATCCTGGTGGTCGTAGACCAATCAAGGAACTTGTTTAGTCAGTCGAGACTCTTTCAAACTCATAAACTGACAGTTGCTTACGACATCCTTTACCTTTTTGGGGTTGTCGAGGTTGAAGTCGGGGAAGCGCCATGATCTGACTTGTATCCTGGCACACAAGACCCAATCAAGGTTCTTGGAACTCATGACCTTACCGTCGGCCACGCGATCTTTTGCCCACTCTGGAGAGCTGTCGAGGTCAACATGTGGGGAAGCGTAATAATCCGCCTAGCCTGGCTATTTTTAGGATCTTATCTGTACCGTTACGACAAGGGGAGATCTAATACCTACGGCTGGTACATTTCTGTATTCGCTGGTCCTTTATTGGTGGGGGCAAAGTTGCACTGTGGGATTTGCTAACAAGGGTCTTGTATGTTAGCCCAGGTGTAATGAGCTTCAACTGGGTAGTCCACAATTCTTACAGTTAGCTGCTTCTCTTATCTGCCTGCACTGACACAACCTTCCAGCCAACGCACTCACTAAGTGGTTGTATCTGAGGATGACTGACAATCGAATGTACGAATCCAAAACCTCCAATGGCATGACTGCGCATAAGGAACACACATAAAGACCCAGACCCTGGTCGTTCAACTCGGCTCATCTCCTAAAATCAGAAGTTCGATGTCAGTGTGGACACTAGATCGATATCAAACTGTACCATGCTCTAGATGTCGAGAAACGCACGGTTAGATGCTGGTGACACAAAGTGACTCACGCTAAAGATAGCTTGGTACTGTGGTCTAGTTGGTCATGACATCTCGTTAACACCGAGAAGGTCCCCGGTTCGAGCCCGGGCAGAACCTAACTTTTTGAGCTGGGAACTTTCTTATTATCGTAAGCGTATTACAAACTAACATACCATAGTAATAAGATCCTGGCTAAGTCCTGTCCTTGGATATCTAATATCTGAAGGGGGATTTCTTGGACCTATTAAGTTGACCTGAACGCAAAGTCCTACGACCTTGTTAGAAAGGATAACCATCGAATGACAGTTCGTGTGATCAACAGTGTTGTTTTATTAAGTATGCATTGCGGGCATCCTTATCACCAGATGTGTCACAAGCAAACCCCGAGTACCTACGACCTTGGGTAGCAGACTAAATTCGATGCAGGAATACAATCTTCCTGGCCTGAACTTTTCTTTCAACTCCTTGAAAGCATTTCCTGTTACATTGCTAATGCAGTTAGCAATTAAAACAGCTATAAACACCTACCTATATTTAATTCTTTCACTTTTCTTTTTTCTATAAAAGCCTTATATAGTCTTTGTTTCAAGAAACACATCCACAGTACCACTTGACAACAAGTTGCTAAAATACTGTCGTGGATATATTCTACAGTCACGAGATGTAAGTCAATGATATTGAAGAATTGATAGTAAATGTATTATCTAGATATCTACTGTTTAAGCGCACGAGTCAATAGTCAAATCATAGAACGATCTGAACAGTCTTGGACATGCTGGGAGTACCGTTGGACATGACAAAGAGGTAGTAGAATCCAGGCAAAAGGATACCGTTGTCGCTAGGCAGCTTGACAGAGTAGTCGTTACCCTTCTTGGAGAAGTTGGTAAGAGGAACACGTCGCTGATCAGTGTTGACAGAGTGGGTAGCACTACCCATACGGACAAGAGACATGGTGATCTTGCCAGTAGCGTTGGTAACCTTGAACTTGAGAGTGGAACCAGCCTTAACACCCTTGGTGGTGAGGCCAGAGATGAGAGGACGGTCAGCTAGAGAGCCATCCTTCTTGAACAGGTAAGGAGGCTGGAAGATCTCACCGTCGGCGTGGTCAGAGTCCTTGGGGCAGCCAGCAGTGGATCCACCGATCTTGTTGACGTAGCAGAGACCACCACCACCGATGAAGACGGTGGCGTCGGGGAGGAGGATGGAGACGGAGTGGTAGTTGCGGGGAACGGCGTGGGGGGCAAGCTGAGTCCACTTGTTGGTAGCAGGGTTGTAAAGCTCGGGAATGAGAATACCGTCAGTGTTGGTGAAGACCATGGACTTGCGCTGACCACCAGTAACGAGAACAGTTCCGTCAGGAAGGACAACAGCGTTACCGAAACCACGGGGGAAGGCCATATCAGCGACACGCTTAACGGAAGCAGACTTGTAAGCCTCACCGAGGGTGGTGATGTGAGCGTGCTTGTTGGCATCGGCGTTGGTGTAATCGGGGGCACCACCAGCGGAGAGAATCTTGCCGTTGACAGCATCGTACATGACAAAGATACCGCACATGGCGTCGATGTTGTCTCGAGTACCGGACAGACGGACGGATCCCTTCTGCTTGGTACTGTACCAGTGCTGGGTCTTGGAAGGACCGGCTTGGAAGACACTGCCCTTCTTCCAGCCGAACAGCCAGGCGTGGTTGTCCTCGCGCCAGATACCCTCGTGATCCTTGGTAAGCATGGGCTTGACGTCGGCGCCGGTGAGGAGGGTCCACTTGTTGGTCTTGGGGTCGAAGACCTCACCAGGCTTACCCTCGCGGCGACCAGAGTAGGCACCACCGATAGTGAAGACACGGCCATCGGAGAGGATGGTAGAGGATTGGTAACCACGGGCCATCTGCAGATCGGGACCACGTGTGAAGGAGTTGTCGCGGGGGTTGTAGAAGGTGACAGCCTCAGCATCAGAGCCACCCTGAATGATAATACGACCGTCACCAAGCTGGCTCATACCAGGGCAGAACATGTCGTGGTGAGTATCAGCAACCTCACGACGAGCAATGTTTCCGGTGGGGAGGTTCATGGCACCGAACTGGGTGCGACCAGAGGCACCACCGAAAGCATCGGGGCCCCAGGAAGAGAAGAAGAGAAGCTCCTGCGATTGAGGGAAAGTGGGAACGACGTAGGCAGCGACGGGAATGAGAGGAAGGCGGATGATGTCGGACCATCGGCCGAGAGTGGCGGGCTTGACAGCGGTGGGCAGCTTGACGACGCTGTATCGCTTGCTCTGAACCCAGAAGAGGGAATTGGCAGGCTCAGCACCCTTAATGTGGCAGACCTTATCCTGGTTATCGTAGACAGCCTTGCTGCAGGCCGCAATGTTAGAGCACTGATCAGCGCAAGCAGCAAGAGAAGCAACATTCTTGATCTGTCGGGCAGAAGCACCAACAAAGTCGGTCTGATGGCAAACATCAAAAGTCTTACCCTTGCCCTTACGCGACTTGTACTGGTGACCACCAGTAGGGCAAACAGAGATAAACTTGCCCTCATCAACATTCTTGAGGACAATAGCGTCAAAGTTCTTGTCAGCCTCCCAGTTCATGCGATCAGCGTTAGCCTCATCCTTGACGTGGCAGATGCGACCCTTCTTGTCGTAGACGGCCTTGACACAGCGAGGATCCTGGTTGCAGATCTGGGCGCAAGCGTTGGTGTTGCGGACATCCTTGACGACCTTGAGACTGCCTCCTCCATTCTTGTAGTCGGTGTTGCGGCAGATGGAGTAGTCGACGCCGGATTGGGCGGTCCAGGTGGCTTCCTTGGTGGGACACTTGGTGAGAGCGGCGGAGGTGAGGGGAGAAAGTAAAAGGGCTCCTAGAGCCACGGAGTTGAGTTGGACCATTGTTGATTATGTAGTCGAGTTGAACGAATGTGTTGTTGTTTGTTGTTTAACGATAGTGTGGTGATTGATGAGATAACGATAGTGGTGTTGAGTCGGATTAATAAAATTAATTGTAATTAAGTACGCGCTGCGATCGATCACAAACGAATATTAGAATTGAAACAAATAAAGAAATAAACGAAGGAATTACTCGAACAAAGAAACGAGTACAGAGAAGGAGGGAATGATCCTGTCTACCAACAAAAAAAGAATGGACGAAAAGAAGGGTTTTATGTTTCTGAGCGGCTGCCTCAATTGGATTTTTGCTACCCTTGTTAGATCTACTAAGTTTAGAGCACCCTTGATCTTAATCGACGGTTTGTATGGATGGAAATAATAGCTCTCCCCTGTATTGTGGAGTCGTCTAGGAGTACCTGACACTAACTAACCCGATGGGTCCACGCCAAGCAGGGACAATGCGACTTGAACGGTCCCTGGGCGGGTGGTTTTATTACTAACGCTATCTAATATAGCTCCCGTTCACGTTGCTCTGTGATGGTGCCATGGTGGAGAAGGCCCTGAGAGGAATCCAGAAGCTATGACGGTTACAGCTGTCATCTGGTTCAGAAGCACGGGTGAGTTTTTAGGCGAAGTCGTCTATCCATTCTTTAGACTTTATAGTCAGTTTGATATAGGTCTTGGCTTTATGAACACAACTATGGTCCATCTTGGCTTTATCATCGCAACTATGCTTATCACAACTCATCAGGAAGTTGACTAACTCTTGGCAATAACACGGCGCTTAAGAACAATGCTGTTTATAAACACGACCCAGAATAAGTTGCATAAAATCCTTGTACTTCACCTGAGCGCTAAAACATCCACATGTGGTGAGAGGGTTATTATTTCCGTCGGGAAATATCTTTGCCTTATCCGTACAAGAGCTGTGTCCGTACTGAGAAAGAGAATCGTACCGGACTATACCCCCCGGTTTGGTTCGGCTGTTCCTGGTGACTAGCCAGGGATGATGGTCAGGTGGGTCTGATAACGGTGCTCGTTCCACGATCCCCTTTTTTTCGTTTGATGGAAGCGGGAGATCTGGTTTCCGTCGCTGGGAACGGTTGGGTCGGCCAATTAGATTTGTCTTGGCTCATTGGGCGTCACCTCAATAGGAGAAGTCCCGTCGGGCTTAGACGAATGTCCGGAAGAAGAAAAGAAAAATGTCAATTGAGCGGGGGTAATGGATATTGACTGTTGATATCAATTATCACCTGGAATAATGTCCGACGGGTAAACGTTTGCATTTTGAGATGGTTTACCCGGCACTGACGGTTTGATGAACGTATTGAGGCACCTCGCACGTGGGAATGACGATTGCTGATCTTTGCCTCATCGTTATGACATTTTCAGCTGAAAGTGTTTATCGATCTTCCAGGGTAGCAACACAACCCAGACCAGCGGGTACGCGACATCTCATTTTCGGTCGTGGTCTCAATTGCCTGTGGACATTTGAAAATTGCACCGTCCCTGTCCGAAACCAGGTTTTTGTTGTTCTTTGCTGGAAACATTGAAGTCAAGACAGCAGACTGAGCACATCATTACCCTAAACCATCAACTCCGTCTGTAACGCTTCACTCTGCACAGCCTTGTTCCAGAAAACTCTGTTTATTTTCAGTATACAGATGAATTGCAAGGGGCTGATGGATCCCGACGCGAGCTTCAGACTTCTGTTACCCTATACTCCAACCGGGTGTACCCGCCCAGGTCTCAGGGTCCTCGGGCCGACATGATCTACGTTAAGAAAGTTTCGGCATCTAGCTATGTCGTAAATATTCACACAAGTTGCACCGGAGTGAACACTTATAGTGTTTTGGATAAGAGTATGGGAGTGGATCAATTGAATCGTCGAGTTGGGAGGTGCTGAAAGAATGTTAATTGACTCTGGAATAATAGTGTTAGCTGACTTATCATGGACTCCCGATTCGTATTAGAGGGGACACTGCGCAGAATGTAAACTTAGACTGCTACAAAAAGACCACGGCACCTTTGTTAAGGTGGGATTACTGTAATAAGCCGAAAGGTTAATTTTATACGTAGAACAAAGTTATAAAACAGAAAGCTACTGCTAGTGTTTTAATAAAAATATACCAACCAAGCTAGGTCTCAACTCTATAAATAAACAGATTCCTTTAGACTTTTACAATTTGTAAAGATTTGAAGGGAGCATATCCTGGAAATCTCGTAATATCCTTTTATCAGCATGTTCCTTATCAGCAAAATCAAAGGGTTTACCATCCTGTCGCATTAGCCTACAGGCCTCAACAAGATGCTCCCTTATGACAAGGAAAAAGTCGTCGTTCCAATGTTGCAAGCATAGCCTATAGGGCTCTGCAAGATGCTTCTTAACGTGCTTGCGTTCCCGTATCCAGTAGCGATTGAGATGCCGATATCCAAGCCGGATAGCACGAGAGGAATAGCTGAATGCATTCCACTTTTTAACGTAGAACTGCACAAGGTTTATACCAGTATGGGTTACTGAGATACCTGTGAGATGCTTGAAATACGTCCGAAGGCACTGAGATAGAACTTGATATATGAATTCGAGCTGTCGGATAATTGAAGCATCGTCTGTTTTCTCGAATCGCAGCCCGGTCGATCGACTGTTTAAAGTCATGATTGTGTTGATCTCACTAGTTGAGCAGTCAGTACCACCAATGACAATTTGATATAGCATGGTCTTGCTTACTGAATCGTTGTCGCAAGGTCTGGTGATGCCTTGAGATCAGGTTAGTTAAAACGATATATGGAATACCTTCTTACATACCGTTCCTGTAAGAAGATTCCACGTTTCTTTCTGAAGTCCCATAATCCGTGAGACAAGCTTTTTCAGCTTAGCAGGATCTAACACACATTTGGGATCAACTTCCACAAGCCGCTGCAATCTAGTCAGTAAATCCTGACCATCTGTCACCTCGAGGTCCTCGATAGTCATCCCCGAAAATGTCTTCGCACGGGGATCGGCGCCATTGGCAAGGAGTATTGCGACCATCTCTTCTCGCCGCCCCTCAGACCAGAATATTGCCTGCGATGCAAGATGCAGGGCTGTGAAACCGAGCTTATCCTGGATCTCCAGATTGACTCTATACTTCCCATTTCCCAACAGTTTCACACCTTCTAAGCAACCTTTATCGACAGCGAAATGAAGAGCTGTTCTGCCATTTGTATCCTGCCTTTCCCGGGCTGCTCCATGTTCCAACAGCCGCTTCATAATTAACGCATGTCCTTTCATGGATGCGAGCATCAGAGCGGTCCGTCCCTTCCAGTCCATATGGTCTATGTCAATATCCACTACTGTAAGAAGCAGTTCAACTACTTCTTCTTTCCCAGCTGTCGCCGCTAGTCCCAACGCTGTTCTTCCATTTTCATCCTCAGAATTGATGTCTATATTGCTCTCCTCCAGCAACAGTTTAACGACCTTTACGTGGCCTTTCACCGCGGCAAACGACAACGCCGTCGGCCTCCCATATTTCGTTTTGACATTGATATCAAGGGATGGATGCTTGAGAAGTTCCCTCACCACAGTATGGTGCCCTTGGTTTGCAGCTACAGTCAGCGGAGTCCTGCCCAAATCGTCGCTTGCATTTATGTCAACGTCCTTTTCCATGAGTAACCGCCTGACTGTGTCGGGCCATCCAAGCTTTGCAGCAATTGAGAGTGGTGTAATGCCCAGACTGTTGCGGACATTGATTCCACACCCAACTTGCAGGAGGAGCTCAAGGATATTGTTCAACCCAAAATAGGCTACAATATGCAAACCGGTCATACCCCGAGCCTCCCCCGAACTGATAATCCAGCTATACTGATTTTCATACATAGCCTGCGCGCAGGCCTCCGTTTTTGCCAAGTCATTAAGAAAGTTGAGTGTTACGTCTTGCTTTATGTGGGTCGCATCACGCGCGTGTTGGCCCCAGTACTGAGCTGCATAGTGATAGAGAGGGTTCAATCGAAAGCGGGCTTCCATCTCTTGACCCGTCTCGCATATCCCAGTTTGGAAGGTTTCTAATCCGATATAAGTGATGCATGTCATGGTGATGTCGTACCGTGCTTCTGGAAACCAGCGTGCCAGTGTTCTCTGAAAGTATTCCTTGGTAGTGAAGTGGACCAGGCGTATCTCCCGGCTTTCGGGGTCAATTCTGACCAAACCAGCACAAACTTCCACCATTTCGTGAGGAATATCACCTTTATCAAGGCTGGACTTGCCGACCTTGACGGCAAGTGCATGCTCAAGTTCTGATTCTTTCAACGGCCTCACGGCACAAGTGACCCACGCTAGAAGCTTTCTAGCCAAGGTCTTTCGATTGCCAATTTGACGTTCGATTCGTTCCATACATCTCTCATACGCTTCGTCATAAGCTTGTCCTCCGGTCGGTAATATAGATAGTACCTCCATCAGATCATTCTCCGAGACTTGTCCGATGAGGAAATTAATGTAAAGGGTCGCAAGCAGAAACCTGTATTTATTAGTCTTGTAATAAAATTGTAGGGGAAAACTGTACTTACATCCCGTTCACCCGAGCAATGATCTGTTCCTTGATCTTGCTGGAAAGTTCACGACTGTTTTCCACAAAGTCTGGTAACTTGTGCATGTTCCCATCTATGTATCTCTCGATATCTTGACTTCTGGCATGTATTTCCAACACATCACTGTGCTGAAACTTCTGCTGGATTTCTGTGTCATACCTAGAAGTTCCCAGAATGCTTGTACTTGTCTGAGTTTGCAGATCAAAGATGGCTTGTAGAAACAACTTTCGCGTACCATTGTTCTGGCACTCATCGAGAGCATCGAAGACAAGAAATACCCTCGTGTATGAAGCAGCCATGCCTTGGAGTGTCTTTAGCATATCCTCCCATGAGGGCTCCGTCTGGTTCTGCTGGTGACCTTGATACAGGCGTGACAGAGTGTCAGGTCGTAGGCGAGCTAGTTGCTTCACTAAGCTTGCAATCAAGTTATCAGCGGTCTGTTCGTGTTGCCAGTTAAAATCGAAATAGATATATATAACAGCAATGTCAGGATTGTCTCGAAATTGTTGCTGGAGGTGATCGATAATAGTTGCTGCTATAAATGTTTTCCCCGCTCCAGGCATCCCAGGGCAGAGCAAGGTTCCGGGGTGGGTGGCAGATAGCCACTTCTGGAACTTCTCTGATTCAAGGACCCACTGACCAGTTTCCGCTTGTCTCTGGCGAAGGATTTCACGATGCTTGCTGCTGTGGTCAATGGGAGTCAACCAGGCCAAGTAATTCTCTTCTTCCCGAAGTTTCTGATTGCGAACAAGCTTTTTGGTTTGCTTCTGTATTCTTTCAACTCCTACAATAGCCATAATAAGTCAGTCTTTGAATCCTAGCTAGTTCTGGACATTGCTTAACTGACCCTGCGTGATCTTCCTCATGGCTCTCATTTCCTTTACTCCAATAGGTGAGATGGTAAGAAGTAGCTTTTTGCCATATGCAGCAGCCACAGCAGCAGCATATGGTTGCCAGTCCCACCTCTTGTACGAGTCGGCATAGTCGCTGATACCCCGTATGACCAAGCATGGGAAATCATCCATGATACCAGCAGCTTCCATCTCGAAACAAATCACGTTGTCTCTCTTAGCGAGCTCGTCGCGTTCCACAGCATTCTTAACCACTGAATTTCCAGAGCCAATATTGCCATAGTGGATCTTGGGTTGGTTTGTTTGTCGGGGTTTGCGGCGGACAGGACTGGATCTGAGATACCATATAGTAACAATCCACAAACAAGACATGAGGCACCAGGTCCAAATGACAAGGGATAGACCCAATTGTTGTCTGTCGTCATATCGAGGCCATACCGCCCAGTAAGTGGCAGGGAAGAATAATGCAACACCACATGCTGCCAGAATGTCAATGCTCTTGGTGGTTTGATAGTGATCAGTGTTAAAGAGAACATCTCTTGCTCCCTTGGGATATGTCCATTCCTCGTCCGGATCCTCTTCATCCCCAAACTTGTCATTAACTAAATCTGAAATAGCTCTGCCTAGGTTCTTGGTCGTGTGTAGGCTTTTCATTGCTGCTAGCAATAGACCTGGAGGCTTGTTCAGGGTCCCCAAACGACGAAACCCATCAACCTCCCTCCTGCCCATGTCGTATTGAATGACTCCTCCACCTTGCTCGGTTGGTTCCGAAACAACGATGTCACCAAGACGAACGTCGTTCCAGGAAGAGTCCTTGCTTGGTACACCGCCTCCCACACCAACCATGAGGCAGAACCTAACATTCGGAAAGGTAGTTTGCATGGACTTGGCGGCAGTAGCTGCACGATTGGTACCGGCTTGAGGCAGTGACGTAATTGCAACATTGTGCTGCCCAATTCGTCCCAAAAGATAGTTGTTGCCGTCCTGTTCAGCCTGAACCCTTAATGCAGGGTGTTCCTCATCCAACATCGTGCGTGCTGCTTTCAGCTCGCATTTCAGGGCACATATCCAGCCGACTGTGTACTTGTCTGATTGGAAGTATTCACCGGTCTCACTCTCGCTCGCTGTCCCTTGGCTATCATCGAGGCCACCGGACGTGTTTCCAGTCATTTTTCTGTCAGCTAATTATTGACTTTTGGTGTGTATGTTGCTCAGCTTCGTAGTGACAGATGAAAAGCAACAGATATCAATGTCGCGCTATGTCAACGAGAGCATTACTGCCATATATGCTTACCTCCCTACAACCCCGCTGTTGGTTAGATCATCTGCAAATACGTGGGGCTGCTCAAAACGATTTTCAGGCTCGAGATTAAGCCCATAGGCAATTCGCTCGACCTTGGCATCCAGTAATAGTCCACGACATGCAGCCACTGTCTGTCATTTACCCGTTTCAGAAAGATGAGGCCTCCCATCTCGTATCATCACCGACAGAGGTGACAAGGCTTTATGCCAGGCAGATTCACGAAGGTTGAAATGGTAAGCGATGACTCAGGCGGAGAAGGAAATTGACTGGCTGTTGTCTGCCCTGTCTCAATGCCAAGACCTGGGTAGGCCACAGAACCTGGCAATTTGGTCTATAAGTGGGCAGCGCTTAGGCATAGACAAGCATTGAGCAAATTTCAAAGGCCTGTTTGTTTACAAGACCTGTAGAATCGCAGCTTTATAGTGATTAGTATATGTATTTATACATATAAGTACCGCCCAATTTCCAATATGTCTGAGCTTCTCGCCTTGCATTACAGGCAGATTCCAGGCAGATTCAAGGCGAGGGACATTCCTTGGCATTCAGTGTCTACAGCCTTTTCCCACATTTGTTCCATAGTTAGCCCTGGTCTTGTTTTCACCCAGTGGGACAGGCCTCTGAACATGTCAGATTATAGCGCAAACTGTTAACACGTGATCTGCACTTCTGACACCCGTCCTTTATTATATCTGGCGAGGTGAGTAAGCAGTTGGAATTTAGCCTAGGATTACCATTGAGCTTTTGCGCACTCGTCAATATTTACCTCACACTTTAAACATTTTCGACATAGGCAGATCAATCTTATTTGGCTCCAGCAAGAATCTATACTTTCGAAGTTCCATCAGTATTCACACCAAAAATGTCTAATTTCCACCCTCTGCCTGCTAGATGGTTTCGCCTTCTACGCCTTTCTCCAAATACGCCAGAAAATTTCGCGTTTGAGCTAGCTTCATTCGAACTTGGCCATTCACCTTGCTACAATGCGCTCAGTTACTGCTGGGGCGAATTCGAAAGGTCCAGCTCAATCCAGTGTAACGGCATCACGATGACTATTACGCCGCACCTCAAAGAAGCCATCGGCTGTTTAGGGACCATCAAGCGTGACACCGAGTGGATATGGATCGATCAAATCTGCATTAACCAAGAGGATGACTTGGAGCGTGCTATTCAAGTTGGCATGATGAAAGACATATATGCATCATGTAAAGGAACTATTATCTGGTTAGGAAGCCACATTAAATGGATTGAAACAGTTCCTTCTCTCGTTGAGTGCCTTTCAATCTTTTATGCTAAAGACATGAACCCCAACGGAACACGGAAACGCAGTAGATATACAAGGGCTGAGTACGAAGCTCTGAAGCTACCCCCAGCTCACGATACCGCTTGGGCTGCCCTCAATGATATCCTGTGTCGACCGTGGTTCGTAAGATCCTGGGTCATCCAAGAAACTGCTCTTTCAAAACATCTACCTCGCATATTCTGTGGGACCAAGGAGCTATCGTGGCAGAGCTTTGTCTCGGCGGCGCTGTGGGTATTGGATATCTCTTACGAGTTCACCCCGCTGAGCTGCACTCCAGCAAACGTTCCAGCTCTTAGGTCTATCAAATTCTTCAATGAACTCTTGACGTTCGGACTACCCTGGGACCTGACGACATTGCTGAATAAGTCGATCCAGTCAAAAGCGTCGGAACCAAGAGATAGAGTGTACTCGCTTCTTGCCTTGACGAACGAGTTTGGAGAAACTGGAAGTCTACCGCTAGCCTTACGGGCAGACTACCAGAAGCCAGTCGAGGCAATTTTCCGTCATGTTACTCGACATATCATATCGACGACAAAGAGCTTGCGGATTCTTACACTCATACGCTATACCCCCGATTGGAATAGCTTGCCATCTTGGGTGATTGATTTCAGTGCCAATGCGGAATGGTTTAGAATATCATATTTTTCCTGGGACCCGCATAGTAAGAACGGACATTCCTTAATGGAAATATCCAATGATGCTGCCGGAGGTCATCAAGTTATGATTGATAATTGCTTGCCCGATTATATTCTTGGTCTACAAGGGCTTCAAATCGACACAATTGACGAAATATGTGGAGTCATGAAGCAGGACGAGGTGTCTTCATTTAGCCTTTCCGTTTGGAAGGCCTGGCAAAAGGCTCGAGAGCGCCTTGGTAGTAGATACCAAACGATCGAGGCGATCGCTCGCGCATTCATGGTCACGCTGACGGCTGACTGGAGCCTTAGCGATACCCAACGGATCAGCAATCTGCCTTTAGTTTATTTCTGGCGTTACCTTTTGGACGTGTGCAATGAGATTTCCATAGATCCAGCGCTCAGAGATGCCGTTGATGCAGACCGTGCGCACATCAGGGACCTTATATCAGCTGACATAGAGAAAGCCGACGACGAAAATATTTTCTCGTTACATCTTGATGCTGCACACGAACGGCGATTATTTTTCTCGAAAGACCTGGCATATATTGGACTCGGGCCGAAGATCTTGGAGAAGGATGATATTGTCTGTATCTTGTTCGGAGGAGCGACGCCTTTCATTTTACGACCATCTGGAAATAAGTACCGCCTTGTCGGTGAGTGCTATGTATCTTTGTTGATGGACGGCGAGGCTATTCAAGATTGGGACAATGGCAATTATACCGTAGATAACTTTCATATTTATTAGGAGTCACTGTTTGCTCCAAGCATTCGTGAATCCATAGGTTTATCCTCAGTTCTACTTGATAAGTCAAGTATATCTTTCGATCGACGGATGGGAACAATGATGGTCCGGCGGAGCTGCGCCATTAGTGAAGGACAATCGAACCCAGCGAATGTATCTGTGGCAAGGGAAGATTCCTGCAATCTTGCGTCATTTGATACTGGCAAGATAATTTTTGCCGTCGAGGGCAACAGTTGAGCGAGTTGCGCGGTACTGTTCAGCTGTCAACAAACCTTTTGATATCCTGTACTATTACCTATTTGGGGTGTTCTGTCTCAGAACCCCGCTCTGATAGGCCGCTTTGATGATCGACAACCAAGGAATACTGGCAGATCCCTTCCTGAAACGCGATCTCAGCTGAAGGAAGAGGTCAAAGCGACAATGGGGCCGGACTGATATCAGCCCGTCGTTGGGAACGTGCCGTGCCGTGGCTTGACATCATCGTCAAACTTCGGACCAATCAAGACTAGCATGCCTCGATTGCTACTCAGCATATGACATCTTCCTGCATAATCTGATAAGAGAGGAAGAGGTTGGGACAGGTACGTAGAAACCTAGTTATCGGAGCCAATTTCCCCGCTCCTTCGTGAATGACGATGCATGGCAGTCGCTGGAATAGTTGTCTGATTTATATCGGGAAAATCCCAATATTCTTTCAATCTCATAGCTAAACTTCCTCAATGTCAAGGGCTGGTAAACCCTTGTTCTCATCATCAAGGATATCCACGATACTCTTCAAATCACTCTGATCATTGACCTGCAGCATGGACCCATCAATGGCGTTAAAGAAAAAGAACCTTCCACTACCAACTTCGAAAAGGTAGAGTGCTTCTCCAGTGTAGGGCGCCATTCCATAGTGAGGCCGGATATCTCCGTCGATGCCACGGCCTCGCACCTCATCTTCCATCTGGCCACCTTGGCCCCAAAGCATGTCTCCTCCCATTTCTTCGTAACTGTTGGTCCAGTTCGCTGGGGGAGGGATCTTTATTTTGCTGGTTAGCGATATTGATGTGTGAGGACAGGAATGTTATAATATACCCCGTTATCGGTCACTACTACGCCGTCGGAAATTGTCGTATACTGACTCATCTTGGAGGGAAGGCGTATGTATAAGATGTGTGAGGGTCGAGCAGTAGAATTTGATAAATGAATTATGGAAGTAGAGGATGTGATTGAAGACGAGATGATCGAGGTATATTTATATACGAGGCTCGGCCTGATGATGTCACATGTTAAAGTCCAAGCTTAAAGCTGGCAGAGATTCTGCGGAGCTGAAAAAGGAGGATCAGCATTGACTTGCGTCTGTGTTGGTAACGACAACGCCGTCGACGATTTTGACTTTATCGCTCATGATGGATATTCGTAATTGGAGGACTGGCGCTTGACAAGGGGTGCAGATATCCGGTACTGTCATAGAGAGATGTTAGAAAGCTTCAACAGGAACAAGAAGACATATTGATGGACGCTGTCACAAAAGACGTCACCAGGCATTACTAGGGCGTCCCCGCTATTGTACAGCAGCTCAGCTGTAAGGGCTGATCCCGATTCTTGGTTAGCTTAATTGACCACCTTAACATGGCTAGCTTGCGTTTATCGTTCCAGGGTGAACCTTATGTCAATGTCTCACTGGAAAATGAAGGTCGACATTGAAGGCCGATTATCTACCGAATCAACTCATGAAGGTCGGTGTGAAATGTGGATACCAACTATCAACTTATGAAGCTTCCCTTCAACCAGCCGTGGCCAGATGAAAACAGCCTCTCGTAGCAAGAGGCTGGTTAATATGACCAGTTTATAACAAACATAAATAGCCAATTTCTAAATGGTATGAACAAGATTGATTGAAGAATTAAGTGGGATCTGACTAACGGACATGAATATGTACATATGAGACATTTGCTCACGTGATCGTACAAATAATAATTGTTAACACCGATAGTGTAGCGCTGGTCGCCCCGTGTGATGTCGGTATTCTGAGTTCCGTGAGTCAATGTAGTGTTTAAAATCTCTCAACGTATATCTTTTGAGCCTACATAAATGAAAACAATATTCCGTTATGTTGTGTATGCCTTACCTGGTGTCCGTTCTGTAAGACAACTTATCGCTGGGACGTGGCAGACGGTAATGTGAATCCCTACCCTATCATGCAAAGTAAGGCGAATGATAAGAACGCCTCGTGTACTGACCACCTTTCATGACCTACAGCACTCGCCACAGTCACGACGACCCCGCCATTATCTACATCTGGGGAAGTCGCTGACGCTTTTTCATTGCCCTGATGGTTGCCCAAAATGCAGAAAAGGCGTTCTTTTAATTTAGTTGGTCAGCATTTATGAGATTTGTACAGATAGCAGAAGACATAATATGATGCTTTGCCCACCAACAGAAACAGATTATGGTTGGAAGTGTTCGTTCACCCTGTTAGACCCTCGCTATATTTCATCCGTGTTTAACATCGATCAATTATGGCTGAAGTCCTTGGTGTAATCTCAAGTACCATTACGATATGGGACCTGGCCTGTAAACTCAGAAAGTGCGTCGAAAGGATCCAGGCTGCCCCGGCTGTCTGGGAAGAATATTGCGACAAACTAGAGAGCCTCTCACACGTATGAACTGAGTTTGCCATGATGTGAGGGCATAGAAAGCTGATGGCAGTACCATGCAGGTTCATCGTGTTCTCCAAGATATGTTGTCTGGCCAACTCCATGCGTCCAATGGAATAAAGAGCGAAGAGCTGGCGACTTTAGCAAACAAAGAGATTCAAATGATTAGAGACCAAGCCAAGAACATCTTGGGCGCGTATGACCTGGTGACTAAGTCTACCAGAAAACGGATTTGGGAATGGCTCCGAGTAAAAAGAGTCTCAACGAAGTTCGTCGTCGCTGAGAAAGATCTTCAAAGATTAATAGAGTCGGCCGAGAACGCAAAAATGTCTTTGCAATCTGCAATATGTCTATGTGGTCTGGAGACTTTAACCGCTGGGTACGACAGGCTCTCAAATAATAGACGATACTCGGGCTAACAGCATGGTTCTAGGCAGACACGAATGCAAGACGCCTTTCAGCTCCTTCATGGTAGCATGACAGAGCAGGCGAAAGCGCTAGAACGACTGCACCTGGACATGAAAATGAGAAAGATACGATTGTATCTAGTTGATGAGAAGGGGCGACAAGTCAAAGGCCCAAGACCAAGCGGCATGAGTACCAAAGCTCCTGGATCCGCGTCCAAACGTTCCACAAGGCGCTCAAATAAGAGTAGAGCTTTAGCCAGCCAAGCTCATCCACGGGAGAGGGGATCGTCTAAGGCGAGAGCTAATAGCGACCACAACATTCAAGCTGCTGGCGGCTACGAAATTGTCCTTCGAAACAACAAAGCATTGATTGTGACGACTGATACCTACGAGCAGAAGTCAACCGCTGGCGGAAATGACATGGATATGCCCAGCACTGGCATGAAACGGGTTGAAAGAACCCTTGAAGATATGAGCGATGATCAATGGGAGCGAGGCAAAGGAAACCACCTTTACGAGTTTCAGCGCTCTCTCGCTCCAAACTCAGTGGAAGACTCAGGATCAGCGGAAGATTCAAGCTCAATAAATACTGACGTGAGCGACGATACGATCCCGATTCTCGTGAACTCTGACAAGCAGAGCCGCGCCTTTGTTGAAGAGGGAACCAATCTGAGCCAATGCGACAGGAGCGAAACCAAATCCATGCCATTCTGCATCTCTCGCATTCAGATGACCGAAACAGACCAGACATTTACTATCCAACAGCCCTGTCTACAGCCTTGTGATCATGTCGCAATGCAGATCTTGGACGCAAGGTTCACAGCGAGGCAGCTCCCGTACATGATAGAAATCATGTTCATTAGCGGCGCAGTCTCATCGGGTGAAAAAAGAGAGATCAAGTTGGCACCAAGCTTTCCACTCCAATCGTATGATAGGTGCCCCGATAGATGGACTTGTTCCCCTACTCGTATCGGGGCAGACTTGCTTTGCCATGATGGTCCCAACGCAGCAAGGGTTGTTTGTTTGTGCTCAGATATCCTCAGAGCTTGGACTTGTGGTTATGGATGGGAGCTGAATAGCCCTACCAAGAGTCCCAGGGCTGCATACGACGACGACTACTCCCCTCTTAGTCTACTTCAAAAGGTCAAACGCAAGGATCACCCTATTCCTTCTCGCATCTCATTCGGCGTGCTGGTTGGGTATCTGAAGTTGATAGAGGGGCTTCACCTGGAAGAGGAATATCTGGTACAGTGTCATAACTGGACTGATGCTATACTTTCAGAAGTGTCAACCTCATTTAATGAGCAGGCAATAGCATGGGCTTGGGTATTATGGAAGCTTCAGAGGGGCATTGAATTCAAGAGATTAACAGGTATCATACAGCAGCAGAGAAAGCATTTAATTGGCCAGGAAATCGACCGATACGGAGTTATTCTTCCCGAGAAGATAGTTGGTAAGTATATATTCTGCTTATGAATGTTGGTTTGGAAAGTCATCTCACAGGATAACTTCAGGCGCCATCGACCAGAAACGTATTTCAGTCCTCTCGCAAATCAGAGACCTTGTGCAGAACAGCATCGAAGCCAATCGACGTAAGTACATGATAGCGAGAACACGAGACGATCCCGGTTGGACTACACCACTAAAGATTATGAGTTCCTCACTGATGTCGGGATACTTGACACTCGAATATGAGACGTTCCTTTTAGGTGGGCGGACTTGGGACGACAGAAATTTTAACGGAGTAAGCTTTGGTGATGCTTCAGGTTGGATCAGGTCCATTATGGACTTAGGTGGCTGGACGGTCAAGCCCGTATCACCAGCTCGCACGATGCCATTCGCTCTATCAGGTCTTATGGCTCTGTTCCCGACAGTCGGCGTTGGTATATACGAAGCTATGGTGTCTACATACTTGTCTTCAGGCGTGTATACAAGTCTCAACGTCTTGATCAGAAGACTGGAGGAGGAGGATGATTGGGGGGTGAGGCTCCCTGATAAGTGAACTTGGGAGACTTGTAATTATGGTATAGATGCCGTATTTAGTGTCTAGATCTTCGCCTATGTGGTACGCTAAGCTTCAATTGGGCAGTGGAACGAGAACGAGGTTAAACGAGATTAAACGAAGCCGCTGAGCTAAGAATGCAGGAACCTTTGCGCTATATTCAGCGATATCCACAACGGCCTTACCTGCGTCCAATCGTAAGCCATCCTGTGTTGTGGGATGGAATCCGAGTAGTACGAAGATGCTGAGCTAATTACCTTTTAATCCAGTGGCTGCCTCTCTCATTTTCTCGTTCTCGTTTTCCATCCGGACCCTTTTAACTTTCTGTTACCCACACGGTTGAGTATTCGACTATGTCGAGTCGCACGCCAACGCCGGTGACCTCGGAGCATCGAGGTTCCAAGACGAAACGAGGACACAGAAAGTCGCGGCTTGGCTGTCAGACCTGCAAGAATAGACGAATCAAGGTTAGTTTCACCCTATTTGCTCTTTCGACATAAAGTCAGTAGCCATTGACTAACAATTATTGCTTCTTTTCCATTATTCTAGTGTGGAGAAGAGAAACCCACTTGCGCTCACTGTCAGAGACGAGGTGACAAGTGCCACTATGAGCTGCCATATCATACCAGCCACTATACTTCGGTAGTGTCATCACCGCAAGCACCTGGACCAGCACTCAATATTGGCATTTTGGACTTGGAGCTCATGCATAATTTCTGCACGTCGACTTACGCCACTCTCAGTCATGATCAGGCACTACGGGATCTTTGGCGTGTTCAAATCCTACGGCTTTGCCTGAACTGTGACTACGCCTTGCTGGCAATCTTGTCCGTGTCAGCACTCCACCTCAGCCACTTTTCGATGGAGAGGAGAGAAATCCTCCGTGAAACAGCTATCACGTATCATAACCAAGCGCTTAGCATCGCAGCCGGGTTCATCGACGCCTACGACGAAAAGAATGCGCAACATTTGTTTGCTTTCTCAATTATGACGATCTATTACTGTTAGTTCCCCGATAACCCTTTCTGTTCTCACTAATATCTGGATTAGCCTTCGCTCAAACCCCAGAACACGATGACGGGCCATATCCTCCTTGGGCAGTCTTGATTAAAGGTTGTACGAGCTTCATTGAGTTGGCTAGAGGCACTCTCTCAATTGGACCTTTCTCAGTCCTATTGCAAAAGGCTCGAGGTCGCATGGATCTCCGGCAGCAGACCTTTAGCAAAGATTACATGGAACAGTTAAAGGCTTTCGTAGACGAGAGAGTTACGGACCCAGAGCGAAGGACTATTTACCACGACGCCATCCAGGCATTGAATCAAACGTATGGCGTTTTCCACGAAGTGGAAGGCGATAATGATCTAGTGGATATCTTTTCTTGGGTCGTATTGGCAAAGGACTTCCTCAAGTTTGTGGAGGAGGAGGAAAAGGAAGCTCTGGTGGTGTTGTCTTACTTTTGTGTCTTGTTGCACAAATTACCTGGTCAATGGTGGCTGAACGGGTGGGTTAATCATATCATGACCAGGATCTACTCGTCTGTGGGCGAGATGTATCTCACTTATTTAATATGGCCCATGGAGGAGATTGGATGGTTGCCGAAGCGTTAAAGCTTACTTTTATCTACAAATACCTAGCCAATGCCCATGAAATCGTAAATTACAAAATGCCGGGTTGTTGCTTACGGTCCGTGCTCTCGGTTCTCGTTCTCTTTACCCACTCTCGGATTCAAAACGAGTTGTGGATACCAACGTCTGGTAGCCACTGCCGCAGTTGAGAAGCCAAGTGCGTCACGTCACCCACTTTACATGTTCGCATAGAATGCGAGATGCGAAGATAGCAAAGGGCCACTGTCAGCGTGTTGATGCCGAGGCCCGGTTGGCATGCTTCTCAAGGCGGCCAACCACCTCCTACCTCGTGTTCTCTTCCATCGAGTGAGGATTGTACGTTCTTAATAAATATTATGACTTCCTTTCCTTGAAATCTTCTACGAGTCAACCTCGATATTCCTCTAATTCAACGCCTCCAGCACAGATGGAACTTTTCCCACGAATCGACGAACTTGCTGATGGCAAACTGGACTTTAAGCTGTATCGGTACACACCGTCGTTCCCAGCAGCCATCGTCGCCACATGCATTTTCACGATACTCTCCTGCCTTCACCTATGGCGCCTACACAAAGCTAAAGCTTGGTACTTTATCCCGTTCACGATTGGCGGTGCTTGTACGTTTACCATATCCCAAACCCACTGATGAATATTTCTCACAGATGCTACACAGTTGAAACCATCGGATACGCTGCTCGAATAATATCGCATAACAACAAAGAGTCTGTGCCAGCCTACAGCGTTCAAGCGATCCTTATCCTCGTTGCGCCCGCCCTCTTCGCCGCCTCGATCTACATGATCCTCGGTCGAATCATCATCTCCCTTCGAGCTCAACATCTCTCATTGATTCCCGTTCGATGGCTAACAAAGGCCTTTGTCTGTGGTGACATCGTGTCTTTCTCGCTGCAAGCCGCAGGTGGCGGTATCCAAGCGTCCGGTACGATCGACGCATATGACAGAGGTGAGAAGATCATCTTGGCTGGTCTGTTCGTTCAGATCGTGGTATTCGGGTTCTTCGTCATTACCTCGGGTCTTTTCCACGTGAAGTGCCTCAAGAACCCGACTCTTGCCGCCAGAGAGGATGCCTTTCCGTGGAGGCTTGACCTCCATGTCTTGTATACCGTCAGTATCATTATTCTGGTTCGAAGCATCTTCCGAGTTGTTGAATACCTCCAGGGTAATGGCGGGTATCTAATTTCTCATGAGGTCTTTCTTTACATCTTTGATGCAATCCTGATGGCTATCGTCATGGTTGTTTTCCTCATTTGGTATGTTGACCATCTTCAATACAAAGATGGTAACCAATACGATCTTGAACCTTGTGCTGTCGACGAGGCAACCTCTTCTTGATTGCGTGCTAGGAGGTGCTATCATGGGGTCCAATAGGACGTTGACGATGTGGAGGGAATTGGCTATCAGTATCGAGGAATGGTTTTATTTAATAGTTTAAAATTAGGGTACTTCACTGGGACGTAATCTTAATCTTATTTGTTATCAGTTTCATTTTCTTGAAATATATCGTTTCGTCAGATGGGCCTTGCCAGGCATCCTACAACCGGATGTACCACTAGCAGACTTGAGGCAACTGTAATTCTTAAACTCGAAGATGCTAGGTGGAGTTTGGAAACTTGGAGCGGTTTTAACGTTTTAAGATTCATATCTGTGGTTATTCAATGCGTTGATTCGAACTGTGTTGATAGTTAACCCTTTTTTTTTTTAAATAAAAAGAAAACAAAACAAATTTCAAACTGAACATCTTCATATAACTCCAGCGAGCTGCGAAACAGTCTTCGATTCCCAGGTCCTATCGTAGTCTTCAACACCCCAATGAGGTACAGCTCACTATTTCTCCCAATACAACCGAATCCCATATTTAACTGCAGTTCCTCCCCCGTTCAACTTGGCATTCAGCTGACTCGGGTGTTCCCAATTGAACAAAACCATTGCGAGAAACATCAAAACACTGTCAAAGATATACAAGTACGCCTCATGAGAAATGAGATAGCCCGCATTTCCTTGTGCATACTCGATCAGGCGAAAAAGCGACCGTACAAGGATAAGTCCAGAAGCGATGTACAGTGTGTAGAGGTATCTCTGCCAGGGGATGCCCGATACAGCGGCCTTTGCGGACATGGATCCCACAAGCCTCATGTGAAACACGGCTGCAGTGACTGCAAAAAGTGAGAAGAAGACGATTTGAACGATAAGACCTATAATGACGATTCGTTCGCCATTGTGGAGAGCGTCGAGTGATCCGCCCGCCATCATGCCACCACCTACGATATGTCAGAATAGTGATAAAGAACAGAAAGCCGAGGAGTAAACTCACCAGCGCCTTGCAGAATGAATGATGCGACATCACCGACGACAAAGATCTTTGTCAACCACGCCCTCTTGATGGGCGAATGTCTCTCGCCGTCAATTATAACGATGATACGTCCGAGAATCATGTAAATGCTGGCAGCGAACAGGGCTGGTGAGATGAGCAACAGTAAAGTCTGGACCACATAAGGCTTTACAGTCCAGTCTGGGCTTTCACTGGCAGACACTGCCCTCTGGGTCGGATTAGACTTGGAAGCTTTCACTGTTAAAGATACTTACACCGATGTAGCCAATTACCTGCACTATCAAGGTCTCAGTCTCTGAACAGGTACATAAATGGTTTGCTTTTAGAAAAAGGACTTACTGAAACCACCGACGACAAAGCAGGAAAAGAACCAAGTCTTTGTCCTGAACAGTTGATACGTATGCAGTCCGGTGACGAGAAGGAAGAGAATGATGAAGATGACAGCCGCCGCCGTGGACGGGTCATATCGGTAGAGCTTGAAAATGGCATCACCGTCGCCTGTTCCTGCGTCAGACATTATTGAAAAGTGCCGAGGTTGTATAAAATTCTGGTGGAACTGAGAAATTCGGCAGTAGCAATGGGGGAATATTGTTGAGTGAGAATTACTGAACAATGTAAACGGACTTTATACAAGCGACGAGACATTCTCTTAAGCTCGATCTAACAATCCCCACAGAGTCCGTCGCGGTGCACTTCGGTCCCTAAGCGCGGGCTCGTAATCTCGGGTTCGTTTAGAAGCTTTGACGGGAATGCGAGGAACGAGACTGATGGATTTGAGACTGGTCCTCCTGTGCCTCTTTGTTTCAGAGCAACCCCTGAAAATTGGTTTGAATCCGATTGCTATTTTTGTTCCCTTCCAATCTAAAGTCTGTGTTTATTACGTATCATTTAGGTAGCTAGATCGGATATAAAGAATGGTTATAGCTAATGCCTAAGGAATGCGAGAGCGCTTTGAGGGGGGATAGGTCTGAGCATACCTAGCGGCTATGGTCATGAGCTACCATTGGTCAGATTACGCAAACATGGTTTACGTAAACCAAGATGCTCTGGTTTTTCCTTTCCTTGACAAGGTCTGTCTGTACATTGAACTGATACGGAGATGTTATTAAACTGACCAGACCAATTGGAGGGGATGATGAAAGCTAACCAAACCACCCACATGATCAGCAGTGGAAGATAATTACTCACCTGAAAAATTCCATACTCACCAAGCTCTGATACCTCTCGCTTCCCTCTGTGTGACATCCGCCATTTGATTCGTGATCACGTCCAATAGGTCCTCACCTGGAACACGTAAACATTCTGGATGCAGCGTTAAAGCCACTAGCGAAAGAAAAAGTAAGACTCTGAGTCAAAAGAATGACCTCTTGAAATGAATCAGATGGACTCTTCAAACACGGTAATAATCGTCACCAGAGTGGCTGGATAAGGCTGTGCTGACCACCCACTGCGGTGGAATGCCAGTCAGACATGGCTTAGCTTATGCACAATCGGAGTTCCGTAGCATTTGTAAGGCTGAATGAAAATCAAAAAAAGAATATTAACATAGCAGAACATCACTCAGAATTTGTCCAAACTAATCCCGAATCACAATTACAACACGCAATGTCTGCAAACAACCAACCCGCTATCGAAAGTACGGTGTCTCCCGTCACTGAAGACCTTAACCGGGAGATTCTATACAAATTTATTCAACAGATGGAAACATCCAACAAGAAAGATAGCGATGACCTCGAATTCTTTCGTTTTTTTGTGGTCACCATGATCGCCATCTCCGTCTTCGGCGCTTCAACTTTTGCAGTTATTATGGGAGAGATGACCGACCCCGCAGACATATGGGAATCACCAATCTTCACACTTAAAACAGTCCGATTGTTTCTTGCCGTTTCGTGGCTCTCATTTGCCATGTCCATCGCTTTGGCAGGATACAGCGGCAGCGTGCTGGCGTTGATGCGACAAAAACAGAAAGGGGACCTCGACGAGGCGACGATTAAAAAATGGACGCCTGCTGGACTTGTGGTATCTGTCGCGTTACATTTATTGATTGTCACCGGGTTTTTCTTTATATCACTGAGTCTGGTGGCTTATGTTGGGCCATTTGGGTGGGTTATCGTGTCAGTTTCAGGCATAATGTACATCGTGGTGTTCTGCTTAATTGGTGCGCAGTACAGCTTATTGTAAATATTCTGTATATAAAACAAATAAATCAAGCAGTATTACAGTCACCATGGTGCCGTAATTGAATAGTTTCATGGCCATATTATCAACAGCTATCGCTTTTTCGTTCAATTCTCAACTGCAGACCTTTGCTAATACAGGTATGTTCAGGCTCCGTAAGCATTTATCTGGAGTCATGCGGAAGCTTTGTGGTGTTTCTCGGCTGTGTGAGGCGCAGACCTGGAAGGATGATGTGGCTGAAACAATTGAACGAGTGCGAAGGTGGAATGCGAGCGTCGGGAGCGAATCGCAGGCGTTGTGTGACAGACTTGCTGACTTGTCAAGGCTGTCAGATTGAAATCCGACGGACTTACCAGGATATATTTATTAGGAATGTGGGGGCTGTAAGCTGAAAGGGTGTGATCACTCACTCTCAGTCTAGCTCGTGACTTTATTTATACATTATCAAATATTACAACATAAAACCATCAACTTTCCCTTTCGAAAGACTTCCCATTGCACTTCCAAGTAAAAGAAAATCCGCTTTTGCCATTCTCAGAATACCCAAACTGTTTCTTATCGACCTCGATCAGATAAGGCTTTTTGCAGATATTTACACTTTCTTATCGACCTCTCATTACAAACCATAAAATGTCACATTCAAGGGGTCCACCACTACCCGGCTCTATACATGGTTCTTCTCTACAAGCTCAGCTAGAAAGCGAGGGCGCTAGAATCGGCCGCAACAACAACCGTCCTCTAATCGAACACATCATCAACCATTCAACCCCCGGCTATGTTACAAAGGTCGTCTGGCTCCAAGAGTACAGCATTATTGAACATGAGTATCTCCTGCTCTGCGTCAAGACGTACGACGGAAGACTATCTTGGGTGCGCGTGGAACGCACGGGTGATTTACCAGAAGGGGCCGATGCCACCAACGCCATGACAGACCAGGCGCAATTAATTGTAACCATCGCACCGTCTCGAGAGAGGCTTGTTTGCGGCGACAAGATTCTTGCTGAGGCTGATTTGGACTTGAACAAGGCACGCCTGAGCGATGTCGCAAGACTTATACTGATCGTCCACAAAGAGGAGCCCCAGTATCAGATTCAATGGCACAATTGTTGGTGGCTGGCTCGGGTAATTATGCAGGTGATTTCGGGGACGTATATGAACAGCAATAAGAAGCTGAAGAAGAAGGTGAAAAAGCAAATCGATGCTTCACACCAGAAACACGTGTTTGGTATGAGTGCCGGTGGGCCTTTTGCAGGATTGGGGCAGTGGGCGACTCATGCGCACTTCAATCGAAGGACGAAAAGGATTGTGGCCAGTTTTAATGAGCAGGTGACTATCTAGTACCTGGCCTTGGAGAGATTCTAGATTTATCTCGTGTTGCTTCTGTCTTCAAACAATATCATGTATACACCATCCTTGAAGTGTTTCGGAGTGGGTAATCGTTCTGACCTTGTCCTTTTCAGATAATACTACAGAGAAGCCATTGCGCCTATCAGCATTATTGTTTCAGGACCAGATATTGTTTCCCTATAGATATTCTTTGTAGTTATTGTCGATAGACAGATAGAGTAACGGTTGACTGGGCTGTATATGCAGTCTGAGCTGGAGTGTAGATTGGAACTCTCGTGGGTTCTGGGTATGAAATGTGGATCAAAGGAATTCTTCAACTTCCCGAAGCACGGAGATCGCTAATGAGTGGATTAGTCAGCGTGCTTACTATGACTCAGTTGAAAGGACAACTCTGACTAAACGTATTCTCATCTATACGCTCTTTGTCTAATAAAAAAGAGAGTAAAAATGAGCCTCAAGTTTACCACTCTCGATGTCTTCACCAAAGCCACCTATCAGGGCAACCCACTGGCTGTAGTGACGATCCCACCCCCAAGCCAGAATCCTCCACTGACGCAGGCTCAAAAACAACGCATCGCCCGCGAATTCAACCTTTCAGAAACCGTCTTTGTCCATGATGTTGAAAACCAGTCAAAGTCAAGCGAGAGACGAATTGATATATTTACTCCGAAAGCGGAGCTCCCATTTGCCGGCCACCCGACCATTGGCACCGCAGTCTTCCTCCATTCTCGGGCTGTCAAAGCTATGATCGCCAAAGCAGGGAGAATTGACCTTGAATTTGATGAGAACGGTTCTGCTCTTGCCGCTATCCCCCACAACGTGCGACTTCACGCCCATCGCCTTACTCGGCCTGAGTATGAAGCCGGCTCGGACGACCAGATCGCTCAAGTGGCTGCAGCTGAAGATGGCGCGCGACTCTTCAGCATTGTCAACGGCATGACTTTTGCGCTGATTGAGCTTCCATCTCTGTATATTCTGGGCGCTGCAAAGATCGGAGCCATGCCGTACATATCTGGAGACCTGCAAGATGAAGGTTGGAAGCATGACTTTGACTCAAGGAGATACTACTTTGTGCTTCTCGGCAGTGAAGGAGCTTCTGATGGGAAGCGATTCGTGCAAAATGTCCGTACGAGACTTATAAAGTCTACCATGGAAGATCCCGCTACGGGAAGTGCTGCGTGTGCATTGGCTTGCTATCTGGCACTGCACAGACTTTCTGTTGATTCGATCCAATTCAGACTTACTCAGGGTGTTGAGATGGGACGGGAGAGTCTGATTGTAGTCGATGTTGTAGTTGAGATGGACAGCGATGGAACTCGCAAGGTCAAGACGGTTCATCTTAGTGGCAATGCGGTCGAGGTTATGAGCGGGACCCTGCGCATCCCTTGAGTAGACCGCAGTTATAACCATGAGACTACGAAACCATTCATTTTAGTCTATTTTTAGAAAGCTTTTATGCACAGCTATTTGCACAACGGTATTAACTGGCGATGCTGTTCCAAGGTAACAAAAAGCTATCAATTCTTCAACTACGATATTAATCAGCAAATGGCTGTTAAGTATCTTGTATCGAAAGGAGCACTTGGATACATTTGCTATGGGATGACTTATTGAACGGCATAGAATAGGTGTCACCTTCTAGGACAAAACTTCAATACGAAATTAGGACTTCCGCATCACACCTTAGTCAATTGAATCTAGTGTTCGCAAAAGCTATACTCAACACTAGACCAATTCTGCTCTGCTCTCGATTGAAATTTGGTTCGCTCCTCCATTAACTTCAACCTATGCTCTTTAGCCTCTGCCAAAGACATAGGCAAGCTAGAAGTAGCCTCGCTCCGAACCATATCCATCAACTCCTGAGGCAAAGGCGTCCCGTTCTCAAGGGCAGCTTGAAGACCGGGATGATCCGGCGCAGCTTCGGACACAAGTTTCGCAATGGGATGGAAGACCTTGTCAGCTTCCCCGTTTCCAAAGGCGCGCTCCATCCACCAATCTCGCTGCTGAGGCGGTACATTGCCTGTGTTGATGATCCGAGTGTGAGGATCGACTAGCCACAGCGCAATAAAACGACGATGGCCTGGCTTCGTCTTGTCCTGTAGCTCGAAAGGCGAGACGCGATGGTGAAAGACATTGGGAAAGGCGAGTAGCCTTCCCTCCTTGGTTTCAACGCTACCGTACTGTTGAAGGCAGCTGCCCCCCTGCATTTGTGTACCGTACACCCGTTCCATCCAACTAAAGGAATCCTGACCTACCTTATCCTGAAACCTATACTGGTCCTGGGCTGTCTGCATTCGGAACTTCAAGGAGCTGGGTGTGACGTTTTCTGAATCCAAGTAGTAAAGAGCCGTGCCCACGATATGTTCGTTCATCTGGCCCTCGACGTGCCATCCACCAGCTGGGAAGCTGGGCTTCTCCGGAGTAAGTTCGATGGAGGCCATCTTCACGATGACTTGAATATCCTTGAAACGGCCCCGTAGAGACTCCTCCGGCTTGATACCGTACTTCCAAGCCTTGAACCTCGGAGGATCGGGCTGAACTGGCGACCTGATGATTCTCCAGTACGCATCCTGTCGCTCATCATCATCCTCGGCCTCGTAATACCCGTCATAGTCGCTGTCGTAGTCGCTATCATCTTCACCAGGTATGTCATGGTCTTCGCGCGCTTCAGGAACATCTTCGGGCTTGATGTTCCAGTTCTCTTCATTCTCATCACTAAACGGTGTAAGTTGAATTCTCTTTAAGTGAATGTAAGGACTTACTCGGGATTTTCAGGCATCGGAAACCGAGGCTTTGTCCTGCAAGCACCAACCATCTTGCGGTCCCGTTTAAACGGTATGCAAAAGTCCCAGGCCGGTAGTGCCTTTTCGATAAGCTTCTCGAGGGTTCGGTAAATGTCACTGTGCTTGGTAGGATGAAGACCATTGATGTAGCTCGTGAACCTGACACTTCCACCTTCCTGGAAGCGAACATTGGAGGGCAACCACTGATAAGTATCGGACCAGTAGGGTGGATCGACATTCCCTCCACCCCAGTACCCTCTCTTGTGAGCAACCGGCTCGTTCTTGGGTATGACCTCCCCCTTGCCGCTCCATCGGTCGATAGCATCCTCTACTCCAACTACTTCCTCGCGAAATACCCGCGTGTGTCCGTAGATGAGTGGGTAAAGAGATGGATGGACGAGATCCTGGACCATGTCGTTGGAGCCAGGGTGCCAGTCTGGATCGTCCATCTGCTCGAGCTTCAGCTTGGCAAACGCGGCCTGAAGACTGTTATGCAGAGACTCGTCGATGCATCTGTCTGATTTGACAACCGAAGCACTGGCTTCTAAAGTTGGAACCAGATGCGTGTTCTTGAAGAACTCAGCCTTGGCGCGTAGCTCCTTGATACACTGATAAAAGGTAAGTCAATAGCGAGGTAAGCGATATCGAAGCCTTACGTATTCGAGACAATTCCTATCGAGGATTGTCTTGAGTTTCTTCAGATCCGTGTATCCATTTGTCTCGACAATGTCGTCATAAAGAGGCTCAACTGGGAGCGCGAGACCTTCTTCAATCCATTTCCCAGCAATAACGTCGTCAAAGACCTTAATGTGCCAATCAGGCTTTTCAGTCAATTGGTTCATGACAATCATCATGGCAACCTCTCGGACAAGAAGCATGTCAGAAGTGGATCCATAAGAATCTTGATGGATACCGATGGGATAAACTTCTCCGTTGTGTCCATCGCCCCTTCCATCTTGGTCATGATGACGGAGATAGAGACCAAGGCCTGGGTACTGATGGGGAGACATAATGTTAAAGTATGAAAAGTGAAGGTGGTTTGATTTGAGATATTTTGTAGGAGATGAAAGGGACTTATTATATATCCAGGTGTCATCCGTGCGTTTGCTAGAACCAACAGTAAACTGGGGTGGTTTAGGCAGCTGGTGGATCCAATTCAAGCCAATTCTAGGTAGACATGCGCTAAGCGACGAACCAACCCAGATTGTAGCGTTAAAGATGGATGAAATATTATTGTGCAATTTTACTAGTGCGATTGTTGTGAAGATGTGGTTGTTAATGCGTGTGGAAGCAAGAGGGAATAAATTGGATAAGAGCAAGAGAAAACGGGCGTTGTGTAGCCAGTCTTAACTTTATGTTAGGGTACGGTAAGAAACAAAAGTTCTGTCTGGGTATCATGGTACGTCTTGCAAAGTGTAAGTGATTTGAAATTTTATCTCATAATGGAAATCTCACTACCATAAACCATCCCCATCGAGTTTCCGCCTTTACTTGCCAAGATATCGGCTCAACGGACCGACAGGTCCATCTTCCAGGTCAATGTGAATCTCCACGATCCTCAAGCCCTCAAAGCATTTCAGTTTGCATGAGAGTGTTCAGTTTGACACGGCACATTTCAACGTCCATTACAGGACTGACCTCGACCACCCCAATGGCATTTCAATAAGTAACAATCAATCCGAGTCCATCAGTGAAAAGTTGGTAACCGACTGTTAGTTCCTGCGCTCCTTCTTCGAGGTAACATCCCTATCACCGTCTTATTCGTGCGCTCCACTAAACCGCTGGCGCCATTCTTCAATCTTTTTCTCTTCAATCTTGCGGAAAAGGTGCTTGGGCTCTCCGATGCTGTGTCCCGGGAGTAGATCTTCCCCAGCCCATTGTTTAGAAATAGTCTGAAGAGGCGCATTAAGTTGAGACGCGATATCGGCGGAAATGGCCGGCATGAAGGGATAGAGTAATGCGGATAGAAGGTAGACGAGGTTGAGCCCATGACCTACTACCGACGCAGCTCGACCTGGACTGTCTCTCACCACGGCCGAGCCAAAGCCGTTATGGTTGAGGTATTGATTTCCTCGCGAAGAAATAGCCATTGCTACATCCAAACCTGCGCGCAGATGCACAGCTTCCATGTTATCAAGATACTTTGCCAGCAGCTCATTGACGTCTTTACTCAATGAAGTGAATGATTCATCGCTGTTTCCAGGACTATAATCCGGAACATGACCGTCGAAGTGCTTGATGGTGAACTTGACCAAACGGTTAACAAAGTTACCCAAATTGGCCAACAACTCCGAGTTGTTATTGTACATAAACGATGTCCAATCAAAACGTGTATCTCCCGACTCAGGACGAGATGATAGAAGGTAGTATCTCCAGACAGACGCACTGATACCCGTAGAGGCAGCATCGTTACCAAAGACGCCAACGCTTCTTGACTTGGAGAATTTACCGGCTTCATAGTTGAGGTAATCCGTGGCATCGAGGTGGTGGCACATAGTCCACTTCTCACCGGTACCAAGCAGACTTGATGGGAAAACGATGGAATGGAAAGGGACATTGTCCTTGCCCATGAACTGGTACAATTGCACCTCGTCGGGGTTCTTCCACCACTTTTCCCAGTCAGGAGTCTTGTGCGCTGTGATCGAGATGTAGCCGATACAAGCGTCGAACCACACATAAAGTACCTTGTTCTCATATCCTGGCAATGGTACGGGTGTGCCCCATTTCAGATCCCTCGTGATAGGGCGGGGTATGAGGCCCTCTTTCAACTGAGCTTCAGTGATACGAGCACCATTCTTGGACCAGCCTTGGGACGTGGAGAACCAATCGCCAACCTGTGTTTCTAGCTTATCCAAGCGTAGGTACTGGTGCCTTGTTTCTCTTGGGGTAGGTGTAGCACCATCTAGTTTACACCGCGGGCTAACTAGATCCAATGCATTGAGAAGGTTACCACACTGATCGCACTGGTCTCCTCTCGCGTCATCGTATTGGCAGCGAGGGCATGTCCCTTCGATAAACCTATCGGCCAGAAACGCATTGTGCTCCGGACAATAAGGCTGCAGAGCAGTTCGCTCCTCCAGAAACCCATTCCGATGCAGACTCTTGAAAATATCCTGCGAGATCTCGGTCTGTCCCTCGGTAGTGGTACGACCAAAGTAGTCGAAATCGATGTCGAACCAATCATATATCTCTTTGTGCAGGACATGGTACTTGTCGCAAAGCTCCTTCGGTGTGACACCCTCCTGAAGCGCACGCGTCTCGGTGGCCGTGCCGTACTCGTCTGTTCCGCTGATATATAGGGTGTTACGGCCGCGCGCCTTGTTGTACCGACTAAAGACATCGGCGCTTAGGACGCTCCCGATGATGTTGCCCAGGTGGGGGACGTTATTGACATAAGGGAGTGCGCTGGTGACAAGCACATTTCGCTGGCCTGGGACTGGGAGGGGGTTTTGTTGAGGGTGAAAAGGTTTGACCTGTGGATTAATATTTCTGTTTGCCATGATGGAGTAGAGCAGCTTTTTTTGCTGGGGAGTGTTCTTGCAGAGAAGGTCTTGGGATGTAGGAACAAAAACTACGGCGATAGTATTCAAGGTGGCAGGTGAGTAGGTGAGTCAGGCTATGATAGGGCAAAAGGGATGTTTCGTGTAAGCATTAGAGTCATAATGTCTGGAAAGTGACATGCATGACAGAAGCCTTATCCCAATCGAGTCATGATCCATCGCCAGAATGATTGGGAAGAGCTTGACAAAATTCAATGTTGGCCGAACTTCGGTGAAGCCTCTGGTCCATGCAATGATTGGAGAACTAAATGATTTAGAGTCTTTGATCTCCAGCGAATACCGCAATAGCGTTGTGTAAGAAACGTAGTCGAAGTGTAGCAGTAGTGGGGCTGAGCTGACTCTCCGAGACTAACCCTATATCGGACAGTACTCATGATTAAAGTTTGCCACAGCTTGATCATGTAGGCAAATGATCCACGGCTATTCTACGAATCGCGATAAAGTCAAGTGTCGATGTGAGCATCTGCAATAATCCACACGCTGTCTTTGAGAGAACGAAGATGTTGTTTGCGCTAGCTTCGGTGATTTGTCGATGGAGACCGTATAGCCAAAGTACTTGTTCAACGTTTTAGCTTATGCTGTCAGAACATCTTTTAACTTGCAAGTCATAGATGCTGAAGCTTTGTTACACCCTTAAGCGATGGCTAGCTAGTATGCTAAAAGTCATATCTGCACATCCCTTCTGTATAGTTATCATCATTAAAATTGCGAAAATTAGCGAATTACGATAGCGTACGTGCCTGATCCTTACCCTATCGGGTTCATTTGCCGCTCGTCTCAGCGCGCTGAGCTATGCATTTTTCACGGCTAGATGTACCGGCTCGGTTATACCCCCACTGTATCACCGAAGCAGTGTTGTTTGATTGGCGAGAACGGCGACCAGGGACGACAGGATACATTTGACTGTGCAAACGTTCATTCTTGTTGCCAAGGTCAGCAAAGAAATGAACATGAATGCAACGTGTGCCCTGTTTGGCACTTGATATAAATCTGATCTCACGTTAGTTCCTTACGGCGGTCACCCTTTTAACCTCTTCTCCAACTCACTATCCTCAACCGAACGAATTTATTCTTACACACACTGGTCACTCAGAAGACACTTTAAATCGAAATGTCGTCAACCTCCTCTAGTCGATTTGCGTGGAAAGCGTCGCCGCGAGGTGACTGGGAGCGTGATATCGACGAGTGTGAGGAATTCTATCGCTTCTTTACCAAGAACGGCCAAGGCTGTTATCCCGTTACAGGCTGTGCATTTTTTCAAGTCAAGACTTCCGATATTGATCATGGAGATCGCACCGAAAGTGCTCTGCGAAACGCGTGGACGTTTCTTCGCTACAAGCACCCGACATTGGGGTCACGCATGGAGTGTGACAAAGGCAATGGCGGATGGAAAAGGGTTTACAGGCCATTCCAGACCAATGACGATGCGGACTGCTGGTTGCAATTGACATTCAAGAAAATTGACTCGAGCCAAAGCGCACTGGAATGGTTCAACAACGACGCGCCCGATTTTGAACTTCCGACTGTTTATCTTGTCAAGTCCACACACGATGCACCACGCCAGACGGTGTTCCTCCGATGCCCTCACGATATCACCGACGGCGTTGGTGTCCTTCAATTGATCGATCAACTGTTCACCCAAGCTTCTCTGGTCTATGGACAGTCGACCGATTATGCATACCCATTGCCCGATGACGAGCTCAATTCTAGACTCTCGCCATCTCTACGTATCGCGGGTTCTATTCCCGACTCCCTATCAGACACGCAAATGCAACGTTTCGAGGAAATACAAAGCCAAAACGGTACCGTTTACAACTACCCCGCATTGCTGAGTCTACCTCGTAGCTCTTCGTCCGACACCGACCAGGTACAGCGAGTCGCCGTCTCCGTTCCAACGGCTGTTTCGAGTCAGATCCTGGCGAACTGTAAAGCTATAGCACCTGGAGTCAGCGTGACTCATGTTTTTACCTCAGCTCTGGCCGTGGCCCTCTGTGAGGTACAGCCTCGGAAACAAAAGTCGTACCCTGCTCGATATGTCAATCATGCCATGATCAATCTCCGTCCACACTGTCGCCAGCCTTATGATACCCCTGATCATGCAGCTGCTGCATATCACACTGTATCCGCTCAGGCACTGGGCATTGATCTGGATGTTCCCGCCTTGGCTGAAAACAACGAATATAAACCTGGTCAGTTGCCCCTGGTGGCCACGAAGGTTCAAGACTTTTACAACCAGCTCAAGCCAATTCTGTCGGCAGAAACTCATGAACAAGTCTCCCTGGCTCCACTGACATTCAAGGCTCTGTCCCCATCACCTGGATCTGATCCCTATGCTGTCTCAGATCCTCCCTTTTGCCCAGTCGCTCTCTCCTCTATTGGTAACATTGTATCGATAGTGCGTGCAGACAACGATGTCTTTGAGCTCACCGATGTTTGGGCTGCCAGTCAACCAATTGGTGCTGGTATGGCGACCTTTCTTGGATGTTGGGATGGAAAGCTTGAGCTTTCTGCCGTCTTCAATACGCAATATCATAATAAGGACTACGTTGAGAATTTCTTGAAGGCCGTCGTAAAGCATGTTCATCAAGGGTTTGGGGTTGATATGGTATGAAAAGGCTACAAAGAGAATCATGTGATGAAATCCTAGACTTTGCCGTTAAAGTTTTGGTATATACCGGAAAGTAGAGACAGATGCTTCCCAGAACGTCGCACAGGTTTGGTTCCCAAAAGATAGTCTCGTCGAAGAAATTAAAGGTCTTTAGTATCCCAAGATAGCATTGTCAGTATTCGGTTTGCAAATGGTGGTGGATAGCAACCTCGATTGACAAGTCGAGATCGATGGTTTCGTGGTCTAACGGTTATGACTGCGGATTCTGATTCCGCCAGCGAGGGTTCGACTCCCTCCGAGACCTCTTCTTTTTGAAATCCCTTCCTGTACCCATCCTTAAGTGGGGGAAGCTGAAGATTTCTTTTTATCCACATTTCGTACCAAGCCAGAACCCGCTACTTCTGGAGACCCCACTTCAGCTCAGACTGCATATGCAACAACTGCAATTATAATGTATCGAAAAAAGAAAATAGGGTGGGCAGCAAACGATGATGGACGCGATAGTTACTCCCCAGCAGCAGTTAGAAGGGGACAAGACCAGACCGATTATCGCAACACAAAAATGATAATCTGTAGTGGATGTTATTTCAGGACGGATGCTATGGCTCCTTGTTGAAAGTTGTCTCGGCCCAGCCCGTCATTGCTCCACTGTCGATAATAAAGGATACAGACCTTCGGAGATAAGTAGCTAAAAGCGACATAGTGAATATCTAGCTTTTGCTCGGCTGGCTTAGTCTGAAGTCGGACCATGCAGCGATTGGCTGTTAGTAAGGCTCTGCTACCTTAGCTACTAATCTATTGCAGCTATAACGTATACCTTAGTACGATATTGGTTCCGTAGCGGGACCGCCCTTTTGGAAGCGCTTGAAGTATTAAGAAGAACGAAGTCATTGGGGTTGTCACTATTCTTGTGTTGCCTTTTCAATATAAATAGCTCTGCCAGCATCCGTTTCATCCTCTGTCTGGGACTTTAAGATACATCGCTCCTCATCTCTCTTCTCTGGAAGCCCGACGCAACCACCCAGACTGAACTCTACCTGTTCAAGACACCCAACCCTAGCAATGTCCAAGATTGACGTTCATCATCATGTTTACTCACCTGCCTTTGCTGAAGGTTTGTCTCTCCTTTACATCCTGATTCATTTTACTAAGAATGCACTCAGCACTTAAACAAGAAGGTGGAGACCCATCAGGATGGTACGTTCCTGAGTGGACAATCGAGAGCGATCGGGAACTGTGCAAAAGCATTGGAGTAAAGACTGCTGTTCTGAGCCATACGGCACCTGGTCCCGTTGTCAAGTCCGATCCAAAGGAAGCTGCAGCGCTGGCCCGTCAACTCAACGAATTCTCCGCCGGGGTGCGCGACTCAGATCCCGAGCATTACGGATTCTTTGCTAGTGTTCCTTCTCTACTCGATACTGCTCTCTGCCTCACCGAAATTCGATATGCCCTGGATGAGCTCAAGGCTGATGGGATTATACTCATGACTCGCTACGGCTCCGGCAATTACTACCTCGGCCACGCTGACTTTGTTCCTATCTGGAAGGAGCTCAATGCGCGCAAAACCGTTGTTTTGATCCATCCTACTCATCCCGCCGATGTCACTTTAGTCAACAAATGTCTCCCGCAACCTATGATGGATTACCCTCACGAAACAGCGCGCACAGCTATGGATCTTATCCTTAGCGACACATTTCGCTTGCACGCCCGCGATTGCCACATCATTCTGTCCCACGGTGGCGGTACACTACCGATGGTTGTTTCTCGCGTGGCGGGACTTGCACTTTTGACGCCCTTCATTCAGAAAAGCCCAGAGGAGATACACGAAGAGGCTGGATGGTTTTACTACGATACCGCGATGTGTAGCTCACCAGAGCAATTGTCTGCACTGCGTGTTATTGCAAAGCCAGGCCACATTTTGTTTGGGAGTGATTTTCCAAACTGTCCCCCGGAGGCCATTAAGCGATTTTCTAAGCAGCTGGACGCTAGTGAAGAATTGAGCGTTGAACACAGAGACGGTGTCGAGAACTGTGCAAAGGTTCTGTTCCCAAGGTTAGGAGGTTCTGATTACTGTAACTAAACACCTTCAATTGACTCCTGTATCTTTGAAGCCTCCTAGTGACACTTATTGCCTCGAATCCTCAAAATACGCACGCAACTCAGCAAGCAGTTATCCCAAAGGACGCTGAGGAACAGCTGTTCCTTCTCCTTCAATGTACAACTAATCTAACAGAAGCAGTCAGCCAGTCGATTCCCGTCGTTCTACACCGCCACCTGTTTTCGCCGATCATGCATCACACAGCAAAATGCCTGTTCGTATATATCAGCGAAGCCTGCAGTCACCGCGTGATCGAGACCTTCAACAAGGCAGTTGTCTTGGTTGATATGGAGCCATGACATGCTGGCTATGCCCTGAAACCATAACTGCTTGGAAAGGTTCGGCGTCCAGCACTGTCGGGGAAAAGAAGGGGGATTAAGAAGGTTGAAGTAGGAATGTTACAACCAAGGCTGCTTGAAGTCAAGGGATAAATTCGTATTCTAAATTCAATTAATCAAGGTCTTGTAATCTTCCTCTTCATGAATCCACCGACACAACGCAAGATTATCAACGGCAATCAACAAGGAAATTATAAAGTTGTCCAAAAAGTATAAATTGGCTTGTAAATGTTAGACATTTCGAATATAGTATCTCAATGTTTCTAGCATCTATTGGGGCATAACTCTACTTCTCATTCTCCAACGATGTATCAATCATGTGGCGAAGTTTCTTATTCCAGCTGTCCATGTACTCAGCTGATTTTTCAATGCCAGGCACGATCCAGAAGTAATGAGGAAACCCTGACCATTCGGCAAAGTTTGCATCAACTCCTTGTTTCTTGCATTCTTCATAGAAGAATACGGTCTCGGGGTATGTAGGATCGTTCGTCGCGGCCGTGACATAAGTAGGGGGAAGTAACTTGATGGAAGGATGTAGTAGTGGAGAATATAGTGGGTGATCGGGAGCCGGAGGCTGTAGCCACTCTGGGGAAGTCAGGTCAGACTTGCATCAAACGTTAGACTTGGTAGGTTTCCAACTTACCTCGGGAAAGCTGCTTGATTTCTGTGTTGATGACAGGAGTGTCAGCATATTTCTCTGGGCGGTATCTATCTTTGTAATCATCTGGCAAAGCACTGGGATCGCATGATGTCATGCAAGAGATCAGAAGGCCTGATGCCCTCAGCTCCGGATCAGAGGCGAATTTGAGCGCTACGGCTGCTGATAGATTGCCGCCTGCAGAGGCCCCCATAATGAACTTTCGAGACTGGCTAGCTCCGAACTCCGGTGCATGATGGTGCATATACTCGTATGCTTTGAAGCAGTCCTCCAGACCAGAAGGGAAAGGGTTTTCCGGGGCAAGCCGATATTCGGGTGAGACGAGGATGATACGCGAATTGAATGCAATGTTCCTGCACAGAGAGTCTTCTGCGTTGACTGAGCCGGTGTACCATCCTCCGGAGTGGATGTAGAGGCCGATGGGGGATTTATCAATGTGCGAGGGAGATGTCGTATGATATGGCGGTGGAATATATACTCGTGCACGAAGGTTTTCGTCAATCTGGACGTCACGCGTTTCAACGCTTTTGATCTCGGAAGAGTCTTCTCGTATCCGATCCAGGGTGTCCATGAATTCGAGGAATTGGGCTCGATGCTCAGCCAGAATATCGTCTGACACTGGAGGCCTTTTTACCATCATCTTGGTGGCCTAGTAACCTCACTAAGTTTTTTAAACTTTACAAAATCCAGGCGATTTGCTTACCTCAACCCACTGGGGATGTAGTGGTGGTACTGGATGGTCCATGATAATGGTGACAACTGTGGAATGATTGGTCTGGCACAAGAGTGTAAAACGTAGATATGGCGTTCGAGAATCCACGCCGTGAAGAACAACCTCTACGTACTTTTAAGTACGGTCGAGGAATGCTCAGCCAAGCCTGCGTCTGTCCATCAGATATTGGACCGGATGACCGAACTTGGCTTGTCGGTATATCGGGATGTATGGTACTCCGTGATGCAGTCTCAACTGCCGATGCGGCTGATAGATATGGGGCTGGAACCGAGGAAGGGGCTGCAACCCCACTATAGTTTCGGGCTGTACAGCGATTGGTTCGGACGTTCCGTCTTCCCGTCCTGGGCGGTGAACGTGCCTAGCGATTGGATGGCGTCATCTGTTCCGAATCAACTATTATCACATTTTCATTCTCGCTCCGAGGTCAGACGGATCAACCATCTCCTTCCATACCCACCGAGAACCAACCGACATGAATCCTGTCAATTCAGAACACCATCCGTTAGATGCGCGCCGCCGAAAGCGTCTCAAAGTTGATGTTGCTTGCGAGATTTGCCGCCGCCGGAAGGTAAAATGTGACGGCAGCCGACCAGGTCTGGCACCGTGACCCTCTCACCCTTGGCATCCGAAACAATACTAATGACTGATCCTCAGTTTGCGGGAACTGCGCGAAAAGACCGTCCTTGCAGGTCAAGTGCGTTTACCCGCCAACAAGCAACCCGACACTTCCGACTCGCAGCCAATCCATCACAGATCCCAACGTAGCAGTGGAGAAGGATTTCTCGACATCAGGGCTCGAAACGGAACCTATCTGGAAACAGAGGTCCGGTCTCTTGAAGCCGCCCGTGGCCATCTCGACTTCTGCACCATGTGAACAATCAATGCCTTCGTCGGGGGCCCCCATGGTGTCTGGCTGCTCACACACAGACTGCAGTAGCAGAGCTAGTCATGAGCATTTTGGAAGCAGCAGCAGCAAAACATTCACTGGACAGGTCAAAGCCGCCATTGACGCCCGATCAGGACGGGTGGCCGAACCCCAGAGTCCGACTGCCACGCCGATGGTCGATGTCTCACTATTTCCCTCGTTTCAAGATGACGTTGTATTCGACGATCTGGCTGATGGCATGGAGTACGAGTTGCCACCACGCAAGAATGCTGATCATCTTGTCAACTCCTACTGGCCTTTTATCCATCCTCTCTTTCCAGTCCTCAATAGGTCGCGGTTCATGAATTCTTACGCCGCTCTCTTCGCGGGAACCGCTGTCGATACCAATGAACGGATTCTTGTGAGCACGCTCAATGCTATGTTTGCAATTTCCGTACAGCTGCAAGAATCTCTAGACACAAATCAAAGGGAGCGTCTGAGTGCCAGATATTTCCAGCGAGCACATGCCATGCTCCGCCTGCATGTATGGGAAGCAGGTTCCATCGAGCTAGTACAGTGTCTGCTACTAATGAGCCAATACCTACAGTGCACTAATAAACCCCACCAGACCTGGATGGTTGTAGGCTCGGCTGTGAGGGTTGCGCAAGGCCTTGGTCTCCACCTGCGCGAACTCTGGGCTGCCCCCTCCCACGACGAAGACGCACCTCTCAAGCGCCAGGTGTGGCAGTTGTGTATTATTATGGACAGGTATAGAGACCAGCATCATGTACAACAGATAGATCTAACGCTTATTTTAGAATGATATGCGTTGCTCATGGACGACCTTCAATGATATTTCAGGACCTTAGCTCTACTGTTATTCAAACACAGCCGCATACACATTCGCAGCAGAATGCGGATGATCAGCTCCCGTACGACGTGTTTATCGCAAGAATGTTAGAACTTTGCGAAATCACTCATCATTCAGCTCAAAGGCACTTCTCACCGCCACGATCTCAAAAATCAAACGCGGATTGTGCATGTGTCCTTGAGCCGAGCACAATAGAAGAGAGGTTAGCCCTCATAATACAAATCGATGGCTGTTTGAAAAGATGGGAGTATCACTTGCCCCCACAATTGAAATATGGGACCTCGGAACACCCACGGGATGAAATCTCCACAAGACAGGCCACGGTTCTTCATTGCCGGTAAGAACGTCTGAAAGAAAAATGGAGGGTGTCTAGATTCAGCACGGAAATATTCTAATTTGCTGGCAGATTCCTCCACTCACGAATCCAACTGTTTAGACCAATGCTGGCGCGGTGCTGCCTAACGACTGAGCCCGAAAGCTGTCCAGGTGGCAGTCTGACAGGGCCCTTGATAGAGCAGTGTGCATCAGAATGCGTTAAAGCAGCACAAAGTATGATATCGATTGTTCAGAAGCATCAAACGCACGACACTAGCATGTTGCCAGCTTGGTGGTACAGAGCGTTCTATATATACACGGCCGCCATGGTGCTCGCCGTATCAACCTTGCGGCTGGATCTGTTTCCACGCTCGGCGACCCACACCGCTTGGGAGAACTCGTTGGCGCTCCTTCAGGCACACGAGCACTTGAGCGATTCTGTGCGAGTGTGCAAGGCAACTTTACAAAGAATAGTTTCGAGGATTGAACAGACGCAGGATGTTTCCGTCGCAACTCTTCTGTTTAATAGCGACCTTCCTGATGAACAGGGTACTACAGCTAAAGAATGCTCGGATTTCCTTCAGGATTTCCCGTTCCATCTTAATTACAGTTCTTTACCTAACTTAGACAATATGTCATGGCTTCCTAACTATTAAATTCAGAGGTCATTCTATTGCCAACAATTCCAACAATATTGGAAGGCTAGCTGGGCATAAAGTCGATCATTTGCTACTATCCTTATAACATGTATCGGAATAAATTTCTCAGCTTGCATCGATCACTCTAGCTAGCCTCATTCTAGATCGACTACTTTTCCTTACGTGTGGTTTCTTGCACAGACCCAATTCACGTATATTCTGCCAAGCTTAGCAAGTACCATCAGGCCCCCCCCTACCCTATGAAAATAAAGCGTGTTCCAGGTTCATTTTTAACAATTTCCACAGAGAAAGCCTTAACTAAATAAACCTGTGCCCTAGTACTATTAAGCTCTCATAACTAGACTAACTGTAGTAAATATGAATATTAGACGAACCAACCTTCTTCCCGTCAACAAGAACAGTAAACTCAACAGCTGCACCAGAAGGAACCATCATAACATTATACGAGAGTTTCTTGAAATTTCCCCCCTTGGCTTTCGGGTGTTCTTGGAGATCATCATATGACATATTAGTTTTACACTTGATCTTGGCAAAGCGTTTAACACTTTTCTCCTTTCGAGTTGGCGGAGGGTCCTCGTCGCATTGTAGGAGGGTTATCTCGAAGTTACCATCGAACTGGTCTTCGTAAAGCTCGTAGAAACCGTGTGAAACTGGTTCTTTCGTTGAAACATTTTCACCCTGTACACAGGAATTAGAGCGAATAGCAAGCGCAGGTTCGGAACATTTACCCTGGTTAAATACCATCGTACCTGGTTCTTGGCTTCCCATCTCTTCTCCAAGTCGTCCCAATACTTATCCTTTTCCGAATGAAGCCCTTTTATAAAAGGGTCGCTGAAGCTGTGTCCATACCTGGCTCTAGAAATCGTGGACGCGACATGAATTGGCAGTCGCGTCTTTTCAAAACCACCATCAGAATAGCTTGCTGCATTCGCATCATCTTGAAAGCCCTTGTAAACCGCTCCTCGACAAATAGCCGTGCGACTAAACGTTTCGCTGTCAGTACCAAGCGTACGTGTTAGAAAGCTAACTTACGGTCTCATGCCTGTTGACTGTAGTATCTTAATACCAGCTTGCTCGTGTCGCTTTCTCAAATGGTCGTAGAGATATGGGCTTGAGCCTAGACCACCAACAAGGATAATCCCCTAGATGAAACGACCGACGGTTAGATTTCATCTACAGTAAAAGGGTGATTGGGCAGAATACTAACAGTCAGCCTATGGCCTTTTTCCTTTGCCTTGCGAACCTGAGCGTCGATCAAGATATCTATCTGGGCAAAGACCTTCAGAAATGCCTTCTTGATGTGAGACCTGTAGATATTGTCAGAGCTAGCTTTAAGATCGACCAGATCTGACTTACTCATTGAAATGAATGCGCCCGTTCTTAATGTGAGGCTCCTTTGTCAGGTCTGTAAGACCCTTTCCCTTGTCGAACGCCTCTGCTGGAACAGATACCAGGTACTCCTTGTCAGAGTTGGTCGGCTTGAACTGCGGCTTGATGGAAAGTTCCCATTCACCTTTTAGTAGCTCCTTCGAGCCTACTCTGCTCAACCTGTCCCACTGTCGGCCAAGTCGATTTTTGATGATGACTTCGAAGTCTTGGTCAATGAAGATACCGCCACAAAGTCCACCTGTGACGGGGAAGGGAGGGTAGCAGTATTCGGGGCGGACCAAAAGGCGACTGAACTTACCACTCCCTTCCACTGCCTCTTCTAGAGAAATTGGACCCGCCGAGCAATCTTGTAAGAGATCAAGTCCTAAATCACTATGTTAAATATGTTTATAAAACAGAGTCAAGGTGAAGGGACTTACAACTGTACCTCCGCCAGCATCGCAGACAAGGTAGACCTCGTCAGACTTTATTCTTCGTCCAGGCTCGGAAAGAGTCGACAGGGCAGCTGCTTCTGGTTCAGGAGCAAACGTTAGTCTTGTCTTCCCAGCGGTACGACGATCCAATATGCGCGCCTTCTTCGCTGCTTCAGTCATATACTGTCTTGCGTAATCCTTCCAGATGGCCGGAACAGTAATGACAACGTGGAACTGCAACGCTTCAACAGCCGATCCACGGTCTTTCGTGATAGTCTGAAGTGTGTGCTTCCATATCATACGAAGATAATCAGAGATAACCTGTATAGCTGTTTTCTCATTTTCTCGCATCATGTTCCGAGCGCGTAAGATGAACTCAGAAGACTTCAGCTCAGTGCGAAGATCCTCTTCTTTCAAGAGAAGGATCTTGAACCACTTGATTGGGTCGGTATCTCCCTCGATCTCGAATCCACAGGTGATCTTGCCATCTTCATAGTAGACTTCGCTCGGAGTTTTGCCCTCCTCACGACCAGAGCCTGGCCATGAGGTGATCAAGTTGATGTGTTGTTGTTCGAAATCAGCCTTACTGGCCCACGCAACGCCGGAGTATCTATAAGCTTCCGTCGTCAGTTATCTGTACTTTACAATAGGGCGAAAGGACTAGTTACGTTGTTCCGAAGTCGATTCCTATGACGAGAGTATCATCATCATCTTCGGAGGAATCAGAGAAGTCCATTTCTGGCAAGACGGGTTTCAGCCGACGATACTCGTGCTTCATAAGGATGATATCTCGAAAAATAGACCAAGTATAAAGATTTAAAGGTTCATTAAGAGATATTTAGTATAAGAATTAAAAAAAGACATTGATTCTTCTCACTTCCGATTAGACAAGAGAGGATTTAATTAATAATGCTGTTTAAATAAGGCTTTAGCACTGATTGATCAAAGTGAGGCCTCGCCGTTGCTCGTTACCATCCGGAGGTTCGCTCCGGATACGAGTATAAAAGTGAAAGGTGACTTGGGGTCCAACAATTATGCAATGTCATCAATGAAACGGCAACTTTCCGAGCCTGATTTACAATTCTAACATCAGGCTGCGAAAGTGCAATGCGACATTTTTGGATTCTATGAACGAATTGGCAGAGTTGAGGCTGAAAATCCTACCGATGTAGGGATGTAACTGATGGATGTAGTTCAGCTTTGTGGTCAGATGGTAGAACATGAACCCTTCTGATTCGTGGCCTTATCTTGCCCCCCTAACTGTCTTAGCCTTTGATCGCCAGTGACGGCCTCGAGGGGGTTTTCATCCTACCCTACATGTGTCAGCAACTTCCCATCAACCTCTCATTCTGCCGTCTGACCACCAAACCACTTGGCCCCTTGACAGTCAACGTTTGAGGCCAACACAGCCTGCGTTGTCGTATTCTTTAAGTCATGCATCAGACAGACGGCCATAAAATAAACACCTCATCCACTTATGCGGTTGCCTTGTTTTGCCGCAGGTGAGCCAGAATGACATCGCTGATAAGTCCCGAGCCTGATTTCTGGTCGTATGAAGTGAATGAGGATCAACGCATCAATTCAATAGGTAGTCAATCTTTACCCACAACCCTTTCACCAAAAATATTTGACCCATGCTTTGTTTGCTCTATCGACCTCTGTTGAATATTGCATGTCTGGAAGACCGACAATCGTACTAAGAGCCGGGTCAATAATCAGAACAACGGCTTTTACTTGCAAATATCTGATAGTTGACCTTCTACCGTCCACGAAGAAATGGTAAGTTCTCATATATCATAGCTAAAACCCTATTATTGACGTTGCACTATACTCTTTGTGACAAGTCCGCAAACGCGGGAACGTTCCCCCAGCAAGATGCCACTGTGCAGGAAGATGATAAGAAACAAACCGAAAGCACTAAGCCCGCGGGGCTACATGTTGACGAAAATTTGGACAAGCGTCTCAAACAGCTCGAAAGTGAGCTAGAAGAGAGGAATCGAAATCTCCAAGAGTTACAACAAGAATGCGATGACCTCAAACATGAGCTCGATGAAAAGAACGCGACCGAAGCAGACATCCGGAAAATCTGGAAGAAGACTGCTAAGGAACTCAACAAGCTTCGAGCCAATAGCCAGGGGTTCTACCAGGTAACGGACGAGTATTTGGCTGAACAGATCAACTATCTCAAGATCGGCATCCGTGACTTTTCCATCCAGTATTTCGATGGAAAGTCTGTACCAAAGGGTGTTATGACCGAAACAAGCCCAGACTACTGGCCTCACTTCAAGAGCAGCGCGTCCGAACGCGATCTTGGTCGATACCTCAAGTCGCCAAAGAACTGCCACAAGCTAGTCCAAGCTTTTCTCTGGAGAGTCATTATGAAGGAGCTCTTCTTCAGGTTCGACTGGCTTGGTAAAGAGTACTACAATCCCTTTAATAGAGTATGGGAGGGACTACTGCCCCGTAAGTATGATAGCAACTATAAGTGAGACTAGTATTGACGACTCTCTAGGAAAAATGATTGATCGCGCAGGAAGAACATTGCCTGTCGATCCTGAAGCTGAGAGAAGGTTTAATTCTTGGAGGGCGACTACCATCGCCATGTTCCTGGACAGTCTAGACCAGAAAAAGGTTGATCTCGAACTTAAACGCAGGACAGATGAGTACGTGCGGCGCATCTTCAACACACTTCGTGACTTGGTGAAACGGGACGAGGAGAAAGGATGCAAAGACCAGATTACCGCTATAATCAACCAAGCACATGCCTTAGATAAGGAGATCAATCGTCAAGCTGGATATGTAAGGTGGATTGGCGATATCCAGCAGGCTAAGACGGGCAATCATGTCCAGAGGATCAAGCAGGATGGTGTAGTACTGAGCCCTGAAGTTCTTAAGAGGGGAAAGTCTACAGGTGAAGGTTTTGATCAGGAAACGACTTTGGTTGAGATGGTGGTCGGCCATATTGAATAGGTGTCAATTTTGACATGAATATGCCAATGCTTGCTGTTTTGTAAATAAGATTGAATTCATTCGAGATAGAAATTGGAGACCCTTTTTGTACAGCCCTTGTCTCGCACTTAACCTAGGATCTTTTGGTTTTACACAGACTCCATAGTATCACGGATGAGTGCTTTGGAAGCCTTGAATTGCATTGACCTAAGGAGAGAATTCCAATGTTATGTAGGGTCGGTTCTCCATTCTTATTAACAAGGGTTGTTTCAAGGGTGACGAGCCCGATGACCAATCGCAGCGTGGCATATGTCTCACCATAGCCGTCGTGAACAGGCCATGTCTTAGGCTCAAGTCTCGAACATGCCCTGATTGGCACTTAAAGTTCATGTATTGGCAGTTGCTGTGCCCCTACAGTTACGCATTCCAACACAGGGAAGAAACGCTCCCAAGTTAATAACTCTTAAAAAACGATGCTTCCTCTTGTCTTGCGAAGGCTCTCGTAGCTTCATCAACACCTGCTCTCAGTATATCAGAAGTCATGGTTATGTCTAAAAGATTAACTCTAGCCCTGCTATCAGGCCTTCTTACCAGTTCTGGCGCTGTCCAAGACCTTGGCAATCTTCCTGATACCTACTGCGTAACTTATCTATCAACATACCTCGCCACTATCTCGTCGAACGCAACATCCTCTGTGCCTGCAGATATTGGGGGTCGTTCTTCAACGGCTGTGGGAGACGTATCAACTGAGTTGACACAATCGAACCCCGCCTCAAATCCAACCTCCGATATGTACACTGACATCCAGTCCACAACAAGCCCAATAGAACCCAGCACCACTACAGACCCTACCGATCCTGGACCCGCGGGCCGCTCAGTAATCTTTCGCATCGTCCCGGATACACAGGGCTCCAACCGAGGTCTCTTAAAACGAGCTCTGGGAGGATTTGTTGGTTCTTCTCAGGAGGATTGCAATGAAGCATCCACTTTCAGACTCTCTGGAGGACGCCTCTTGGATGGCATAGCCCCGGTGTTCTATGATGGTGAAAACTTTAAGGAACTAAGCGGTCAAGTAGGATCGCTTCCGAGCAGTGCTGTTACTACCACGTTCGCTGAAGAGAGTGGTTTTCTTCGCTTTCGGAACGCCGTTTTACCAAATGCTGAGGCGGGCTTCTGTCAAACTCCAACTGATGGTCGCGTGTACATCATCTTTAACTCGTCGCCTTCAGACTGTGTGACGATTAGACTGTCTGTCATTGAAGGTCTGTTGTCCGTTCCTACGCAATCGCTACGTAATATACTGATATCTTATAGCTGAAGAGTGTGAGGACGAGGCAGCTTCGTCACGGCCTGTTCAACCTCCTACACAGGATTTGACTACATCCCACGCATTAACGTCGGATTCTGATGTCACATCTGCTATGAACTTTCCAACTTTGAAACCCTCATCCAATGACGCAATCCAGCCTAACCCCGTACACACAAGCTCGTTCCTGTTTACCAATAGTTCATCATCTCTTGCATTTCCTGAGATACCAACTGTGTCTTCCGAAGACTTTCCTTCTACTGTCAATCTTCCTGCGACAGATCTCATTACTACAATTCCGGCTTCCGACATCTCTTTGCCTCCATTATTCCCTACACCCATCACCAACGAAATCGAACTGTCCACTACAGTCAATGTTTTTCCTACCAATGCACTATCCAGCCAATCGTCTGGTAGCTCTGTATTCCCTACATCTATCACAGACGAAATCGAACCGTCCACTACAGTCGATGTTTTTTCTACCCATACACTGTCCAGCCGAACTTCGGATAGCTCCGAAGGTATCTCATCTAGCGTCGTGATAGCTTCAGACTCAAGCTTTGTTGATTCTGATACCACAACCCTTGAATCAACTGCCGATGCTACAAGTAGCGTAACCCAATCAGAGGTAATCAGTACTACCATAGACGAGTCCGTGAGTAGCGCGACTTTCGAGTCCACGTCTATTGCACCAAGTACTGAAACGACGACCGCTGAGACTACCACAACCACAGCTGGGCCCACCCGCGCGTGTGAGAGTTACTTGATCAACCCAACTACACTATTTTCAGGCGATCAAGCATGGGAAGATGAGGCCCAGGCCATCAACCTTCCGTTCCCGGTGGGAATCTATACCGAGTCAAGTGACACTCTCTTTGTTGGTGTAAATGGATTACTTTCTCTTTTCGACACACGAATCACAAAGTCTGAGAATGGAGATCTTCCAGACAGAGACCTTCCAGATGTTACCATCGCGGCTTACTGGGACAACCTTCGCATCCCACAAAATGCGGGTTATGAAATCACATACCGGGTCTACGATAATGAGAATGGCGATGGCTATCGTGCTGTGAACCTCGATTGGTGTGTTGTGGATTCCAACGACGTCGTCACCCATTTCATGGTTATACTCCAAGCATATGATTTGAATAACCCTGATAGTGTTTTCATGCGGTACTTTGCAAGCAACGGGGGAGGATCGGCCACTATAGGCGTTCAGGATCTCGTCGTTGAAAAGTCATTGCAATACTCTTCTAACCAGGGTGGAAATCTTCCTGATGGATGCACTGTTTTATTTTTCACTATTGGCGGAGACGAACGGGTTGTTTTTGTACCTCCTTAAACTGAAGGAGGCATTACCTCTCTACCTAAAAGTTCAATGAAACTATCTACCATCGACGGATGTTTCTTGTTCTTGATTAGGATAAACCTGTGGCGTCGATTAACGGCGCGCGTCTTTCAAATCGCAATGGTTCATTTGCGACTAATAGTATGGAGCATCGCTCAATTGCGCACGTGCTGGCATTCCTCTCGTTATCCACCCCGTATAACACTGCATTTCGGACACATCGATTGCGGATTGTTTTCTCCAAGGTCTCTGCCTTTTGCAGCCACCACGAAATCCACCATCATTCTTTGCCCATCCTTTTGTCCCAGATACGCGGATCTCAATTGCACAAGACACTGTTATCGTTGCAGAGCCCTTCACATCGGCTATCTCCCGCATGTGCTGAGATTATCACCGACGCAGCAGAAAGCTTTGTTTTTCCCGGGTGTATTCTCTTTTTAATTCAATGTACAGCCTGTTCCTTGTAATCCCTTGCCCAGGTCGAGAAATATCCGAGCAGGGGTCCCTTGCTTCGGCCATTTCCAGTTAAATCAGCTTACGTAGGTATGGCGTCGAGGTCTAAATATCCAATCACAGGTCAGATCAGCAGGCAGGCGCAGCATACATTAAGCTTCTTCCCCTCTTTGCCCTTGGCCGCTGCTTTGATGAACCACATCATACTCTTCGATTAGCATCGATTTTCAGAAAGTCATTGCAAGATATAGTCGCTACCTTGCTGCTCCAACAAGATGGATAAGTCTTATACTTCAAAGCGCCCGGCACAACCAGCGCCGCCTGTCACCCGGATAGATCCGACGTACCATGTCTACCGCGGACACGGTAAAATGAAGACTCCAAGTATCGCTCTTCGCTCAGCGAAAGGCCATGGTGATGATGCCACTGATACATACTTTGAACATTCAAACGCCAAACGGATCAATACCGATTCGGTCTTCACCTCAGCTCTAAAGAAACAATATCCTGGGCTTGACCTCATTGTGGTCGAAGAATATCAGTGCAATCTCTTAGCCTTCGCTGGTGCCGGCCACGCAACCTTCCATCCAATCCATGACAAGGGCGACGTTCCATCGTCACTTGAGATGACCGTCTACTTAGCACCCGCTAGACGAATGAATGGCAACAAAGGACAACTGGGCGAGGCTGTTATCTTTGGCAAATTCTTGTACCAGTGGGAAGGCGAGGAATTCGTCGTCTATTTGGTCGACGGTCGTGATGGTTCGGAGTCCTATCCGCAGGTCAAGAACTATTACATCCTTACAGCGAACGTCCATAAGGCTGAGCAGCTTGTACTTGCCACCGGGTCATGGGCAACCGACCTGCATGATGAAGTGTGGGTGTTTGACCAGGGCGACTTCTTCAAGGATAGAGAGCTCTGGAATAGCTCCCAAAAGGCAACATGGGATGCTGTGATTCTGGATCCAGAAATGAAGAAGCAACTCATCAACGATCACATCTCTTTTTTCGAATCCAGGCAGACCTACAAGGATCTTGGCGTTCCTTGGAAACGAGGTCTCATCTACCACGGCCCTCCAGGAAACGGCAAGACGATCAGTATTAAAGCGACCATGCATATGCTGGCGGACCGAACTCCAACTATTCCCACTGTCTACGTCCGCAGCTTGGAATCGTGGATGGGGCCTCAGTACTCTCTTCACATGATCTTTGAAAAGGCGAGAGAGTTTGCGCCCTGCTACTTGGTTTTTGAGGACATTGATTCGCTTGTTACGCCCGACGTGAGGAGCTACTTTTTAAACGAGGTTGATGGTCTGAAAGAGAATGATGGGATATTCATCATCGCCAGCACTAACCACTTGGAAAACTTGGATCCCGGAATTGCGGTAAGTTTTGCTATTTCACTGGGTTGATTACTTGCTGAATGACTAGAAACGCCCATCTCGGTTCGACCGAAAGTATTATTTCCCTGACCCAAACCTGGATCAACGCGAAGCATATTGCCATTTCTGGCAAAGGAAGCTGAAGTCCAACAAGGACATCGACTTCCCTGACAAGCTTTGCAGAGCTATTGCTGAAATCACAGACAAGTTCAGCTTTGCTTATATCCAGGAGGCGTTCGTAGCAGCACTGTTGGCTATCGCCGGACGGTCCAAGACGAAGCCCGCAAAATCGAGTTGCGAGTTAGCCTGGGTCTTAGTGGACGATGGTCAGAGCTCCGAAGGAACACCTGACGAAGATGATCTGGACAAACTGGACCTTTGGGTTGAAATGAAGAAGCAGATCAAGATCCTCCGTGAGGGTATGGAGGATGAGGCTACCATGTAGAGCAGGGCTATCTATCTGTATAGTACTTCTCGTTAGTGTTTTGAAATTTCACCGGGGTTATTTACTACCATCAACCACATTATTACCCTCTCGTGACGGATTCAAATATTATTTTCTACGGTACTGTGAAAAGTCATACCTGGTTCTTCATTTGTATCATACGTTGAACAAATCGGGTCCAGTAATAGCAGAGAATGAGATGTTACTCTATTGCCATGACTGTAAGACTTAACTGCATGTGGCTGCAGTCAAGAGTCATGTAAATCTCCGCTGTTTATTGTTTATAGCCCTCGAAAGTAGATCCGATACTTGTTATAGTGTTCGACGGTACTTACTAAGATGCTGTCAATGAGCTTCACAAGATGAAGGAGATAAGTAGATTCGGAAAGGTCATATCGAAGCATCCTCCGCAATAAGTATCAATAGTTAATCCACAGCAGCTTAAAACATACTTTGCTTCACAATATTATTTAAGTTGTGCTTGACTTGTGCATGTGGGAACAAAAGTCATACGTCGTCAATTATCAGCAGCATCCTGGTAATTAAAGTCGGAGTCGGAGTCGGACCTGTCCACCGCCAGATATCTCTTATTTTCATCTCCAGTCGGAATCGGAGATATCCAACAACCAATCACATCAAGCTTAACTGCAAGCAGCACTTGCCCATCAAGAAGAGGCTGGTTTGCTGCTAGACTCTATTCAGTAACTCCGCGCAACATCCCAAATCTACATCTCCGAGAGTTAGATGATCTCCGCCACCCCAGGGAGAGTTGAAGTAACGATCACTTTCCAAAAGCAAGATCATAACACGTTCAGCAATTGGCTCATGCGACAGCATTTCGTTTCTTTACCATTCCTGTCGCCATCGCCTCACGCCGCTATAAATCGAATATTCCTGTCGGTTCCACAAGGCGATTGACAATGCAGTCAGGAAAGTCATTTGCCTGGGGGCTTCTCAGCTCTGTACTGCTAATCGCGTTCTTGATACCACAGGCAGGTATGAGCATTCGAGAAGGTGCTAAGCTTGGTGTAGCTTGATGCTAACCTGTATAAAAAGTGTCTGTCAGGGAGAATGACTTCAAGAAATGCCATCAGTCTGGCTTCTGCAAGCGAAACCGACTCTACGCTGACAGAGTGTCCGCTCTGGGATCGAACTGGGTAGCGCCATACAACGTCAAGCCAGACACCATTTCTTTCACAGGCGGCCAACTCTCAGCTGTCATCTTAAAGACCATACCCGAAAACAATGAACCGATACATCTCCCAATCACCATTTCGTTTCTCGAGTCCGGGACCGCACGCGTAACGATCGATGAGCAGATACGAAGGAACAAACAGATCAAGCTTCGGCATAATAGTAAAGCGAGAATGGAACGCTATGACGAGGCGGAAAGGCTCGCAATCGTGGGCAGTCTGGCCTTGGATAAGGATGCAAAGATCACCGAACAGAACGACGACCAGATTGTTGTCCAATATGGTCCGTCGTCCAACTTGGAGGCAGTAATCAGCCTTTCGCCCTTCTCAATTGACCTGAAGCGAGATGGTGTCTCTCAGATCAAGCTGAATAATCAGGGTATGCTTAACATGGAACATTGGCGTCCTAAGACCGAACAAGATCTTGACGTCGCAGAACAAAAGCCTATCGGGGGCGAGGACGAGTCGACTTGGTGGGAGGAGACATTTGGAGGCAATACTGACTCTAAACCACGGGGACCTGAGAGTGTTGCACTCGACATTACTTTCACGGGGTATGAGCATGTGTATGGTATCCCCGAGCACGCAGGTCCGATGGCGCTGAAAGAGACACGAGGCACCCAGTACTCAGAGCCTTACCGACTATACAACACAGATGTCTTTGAGTATGAGTTGGATAGTCCCATGACTTTGTACGGTTCTATTCCCTTTATGCAGGCCCATCGCAAGGATTCTCACGTCGGCGTCTTTTGGTTGAACGCAGCCGAGACTTGGATTGACATCACAAAGACGGACAAGAACACCAACACGCACTGGATCTCAGAGGCTGGCCTGATCGACGTCTTCCTCTTCCTCGGTCCGACTCCCAAGGATGTGTTGAAGGAATATACTGCCCTGACAGGTACCACGGCGCTGCCACAGGAATTCTCGGTTGCCTACCATCAATGCCGATGGAACTACGTCTCTGACGATGATGTCAAGGACGTGGGACACGGTATGGATAGGTTCAGGATTCCTTATGATGCCATCTGGTTGGATATTGAGTACCCGGTTGACAAGAAATGGTTTACATGGGAGCCAAATATGTTTAAAGACCCAATCAGCATGGGCAAATTGCTCGATTCATTTGGCCGCAAGCTTATTGTCATTATCGATCCCCACTTCAAGAACACGAATGGCTACAACATCGTGTCAGAGCTTAAGTCAAACGACTTGGCTGTCCGTACTAAAGACGATGATATCTTCGAAGGTCACTGCTGGCCGGGCGCATCCCACTGGATTGATTGCTTCAACCCTGCTTCCATCAACTGGTGGAACGGTCTGTTCGACTATAGCGTCTTCAAGGGCACTATGGAAAACACCTTTGTCTGGAATGATATGAACGAACCGTCTGTCTTTAACGGCCCAGAAATCACTATGCCAAAGGATAACCTGCATTTTGGCGGGTGGGAACATCGCGACCTACATAATCTCAATGGCATGACCTTTCACAATGCGACCTATCACGCCATGATGAGCCGAAAGGAAGGTGAGCTCCGCAGGCCATTTGTCCTTACCCGTTCCTTCTTTTCAGGCTCCCAGCGTTACGGCGCGACATGGTCCGGCGACAACCAAGCCTCTTGGGGTCACCTTGCTGTTTCACTTCCCATGATCCTCAGTATGGGCATATCTGGCTTTCCCTTTACTGGACCTGATGTCGGTGGTTATTTCGGGAATCCTGATCCAGAGTTATACGTTCGTTGGTATCAAGGCGGCGCTTACTATCCCTTCTTTCGTGGCCACGCTCATATTGACACTCGCCGTCGCGAACCTCATCTTATGGATGAGCCGTACCGTTCCATTGTCACTGCTGCGCTGCGCCTTCGTTATGCCTTGTTACCATCATGGTATACCGCCTTTTACCATGCCAGCAAGGATGGAAGTCCAATTGTAAAGCCCATGTTCTACACCCATCCGTCAGAAGAAGGGTCTTTCGACATTGACGACCAGCTGTTCCTCGGTACGACTGGTTTACTTCACAAGCCAACTGTTGAGAGCGGTGCTGTCTCTGTGGAGATCTACATTCCCGATGACGAAGTATACTACAACTACTTCACGTACCAGATACAACCTACCTTCAGAGGCAAGCGACTAACTGTTGACACACCCCTGGATAAGATGGCATTGCTAATGCGCGGCGGCCATATCTTCCCGCGCCGCGATATTCCGCGACGCTCAAGTAAGCTCATGCAGTTCGATGACTACACTCTAATTGTGGCCGTCGGTAACAGCGCCACTGCAGAGGGAGATTTGTATGTTGATGACGGTGATTCCTTTGAGTACCAAAACGATCAGTACATCCATCGCAAATTCATCTTTAACAAGGACGAGAACACATTTACCTCATCTGACGTTGGTGGCCGTGATGTTGCATCAATCAACGCTGGCTCGTGGCTTCAGTCTATGGAAAAGGTGAACATTGACAAGATCGTTATCGTGGGAGCACCAGAAGCGTGGAAGACTGACAAGGTGCTTATCTCGTCGGGTAGTAAAGACTGGACCGTTCCCGTCCGTTATCATGATGCTGTGGACGGTAGGGCGCCGTTCGCAGTAGTTGGACGTGTTGGCGCTTGTGTTAAATACAACTTTACTATTAAGTTGGTTTAAGTAGCACTTTTACATAACCTTTGCCAGCTACTCGGATCGTCTGGAATATCGGTGGGATCTAACAGTGAAATCTTACTTGTCACTCTTGTTCTACTTTCTTGGACAAATGTGGTTTGTGTGGGTTGGTAGAGTGATTTAGGGCCTGACGAATTGGAGTTTTGCTGAACTGATTTCACTGAGTTAAGATACGTTGTTTCGAAGATGATAAATTTGTAGAGTTGGCTAGCCTTACGGGGTGGTGCTATTCCGCGTTGACTGTAACCAGATATCTCACTTAACCTGATAGATCAGGGTCAGAGAAATGTAAAGAAACAGATGGAGGTCAGGTGGCGTAGTACTCTTTTCTTCTTTGAGCTGTGATATCCTTAGTAGAGCCCTAGGAAATCCTCATAGGGATTCAAGCCAACTTAGTCCAACTACATCCCATAGCTCCTCCTTGAAACATCGTTCAACCAATTAATGCGCGGCAAATCCAAGCTTCGGTGTAGCCTCCTCTTGGCTATGAATAACATAGTAGTTCTTCATAAACAGATTTCCCAGTACTGAGTATTTTCCGTTCAGCTGAGTTGTGATGGCACCGGAGCAGGTGTTGATGTTAGGGTCGTAAAGAGTGTAGTTAACATCTCGTCCCGGAATAGTGAGCGTCGTGCCTTCAGTCTTGAAATGGAAGTCGGGAATGCTGCTGTTGCATGGAAATGTATGCGATCCTCCCTCGGTGAGCTTGTATCCCTTAACATGGCTGTAGTAGTCGCTAACCACAGCTTTGGGAAGGTAGATAAGGGAGGTGCCAGAGTCGACAATAACCTCCCCGATTGTTTTCTTGCTGTCGGTAAATGAACCTTTGCCTACAGCGTAGGAACCAGCCTTCATTTGCCAGTGTTTCGTACTAGTCACGGGTGTGTAGCCAATCTTCCCTTTGAACTTGGAGTTGTCGATGTAGCCAAAATCCCAGGATGACTGCTTGCCATCGACTCGAAGATTCGCAGCAAACAGCTTCCTTTTGAGAGTGGGTATAAGGGTTTCGAATAAAGTGGTCTGCTTTTCGGGCTTAACAGTGTTGATAGTAGAGAATGCAAGACCAAGAATGCCATCTGTGTCGATACCTAATGGGTTGATAACAGCCGCTTGGACAGCCTGCTTGTGGGCAACGACGGAACCTGCCTTGACAGTGTCTTTAAACACCACGCCGCTGATCTCGTCGCCTTGGGCGTACTTGATGGCCCAGGTGTAGTTCGGCAGAAACTCGGAGGATGCGGTCGGTTGATAGGTGATGTGACCCAAACTCTGCCATGGTGATGATTCGTTGGAATATACCCATCTGATAAAGGTAATGTCAATCTTGACCTATGGTTCAGGAGTTCGAGAGACTCGTTACTTACAGATCAGCAGAGCCAGTGTCGTAAATAAGGTTGAATGTCTGGTTTCCGATGACAGTAGGGACAAAGAATGACAAGCCAGTTGAGGAAGGTAGAACCTTGGCAGAACCTGCTTGTTTGTAGCTACGCGCCTTGACGGTTTTGCCACCTGAGACTACAGGGAACTTTGCCTCGAGCCTTTGCAACTCGGCCACAGGGTCGAATTCCTCTGGGGTGGAAGGCGTAAAGGCATCAACGCTGAAAGCATCGCCCCGGCTATGTGGCATAGACAGGCCATTGACAGATGTAGCGAGGGCGGCAGTCGCCACGCTCAATTGAAGCAATTTCAGAGACATACTGAAAACAGTGGTTGAGGATTAAGTCTACTGCGAAGCACCTAAGAGAAAGAAGGCATGCTTCCTTTATTATTCGCGATAGCCTTCCTCTTTCTCGTATTCTTCCCATGCTACGCTGTGACTTTTTGTGCAAGGATGCGAGAGAGAAGTGCCGGGGTTAGCATAGAATGTGATTTGATTAAGATGGGTCCCAACCAATAGAGAAGCAGTAAAGTCAGTAAGTAAAGAAAGCGAGCTCGTACCAAGCTCGTATCGAGCTCGTATTGACGGATAAGTTACGGAGTAGTCTATGGGAAATATTAATCCCATGCTTGGCTTTGCATGTATAGGATTGCATAGTTAGGCATTTTATGTATACATACGCTGTTATACAGTTACCTACGATATTAGCTAAAGTAATACTATACAACGGTTCGGCTTTGTTAATCTAGCTGGTCTAAGTCTCAGTATTATTACTGCTACGAAGCAATTGCCTTTTGCTAATAGAAAGGATTCCAATCTTGGATTGTCATAGTGTGGGGATGCAACTGGTAATGACAGCTATCCGGAGCTCGGGGTAACTTAGATCCGCTTAGTCAAACAAAGGCGCAGGTGACGTAGCTTAGGTTCTGAGAATTCCTGTAACCAGGCAGGTGGGTCAAAATAAAAGCGAGACGATTTGGGTAAGGTGACGGGGTATCGGTGTCTCGATTATCCATTCGGACCATTTGTCTAGATCTAAAGAAGCAAGGCTTCTAGAAATACTACTAATATGCCCGAATCATTATCTAAATTATTGTAATACAGTTGGTGGTTGTACGTATGCAATTTCATACTGTAGCTACAAAGATTACGCGGAACTGCAGAATGCAGAGAGTGAATGAAACATAGTAACAGAGACCAACATTTACTTTTTGCATTGATATCATTAGTCCGACTCTGGGGACCTATTTTCTAAAGAGATAAATTATAAAATGAAAAGAAGAACACAAGCAAAATTACAGGAGGGAACAAATCCTAACGTGGAATAACCTGTCGCCTGCTTAGCTGCATTTATCTGTATTACTACCCTATAGAGAGCGTGCAATCTGTGTTTGAACTCAGACAGCGTGAGAGTGGGGCACACAAAGGGAACCAACGAGCTAATAATCATAAACAATGCAGTGGTTACTCTAGATAACAGTTTCTATGCCGATCACATCCGAGCGAGCTGTGGCACTTACCGGTCCCTCAGGGTGTCATAAGAATTGGCCCCCGACAGCACAAGAGACGAAATAATTTGATCACCTTGTGCCAGCTTAGGCTAGCATTAGGCTACAATATTTCTGTAGCCTAAGTCTTGAAGGATATTTCTTCGGACACCCACTTGCGGTCCTCCTTATCAAGTCCTCGCTTTGACCTCCAGACAGAGATACTTGCTCACTTCCATATCAGCGCCAAGGCCGGCAATCCCGGGAATTAACAGCCAATCAACTCCGTTGAAAAGCTCTTTGAATCATTCGATAGCGTAGCGCTACGCTTTGACAGCGCCGGGTGGAGTCGCCAATCTAAAAGAACCAACCATGATGCCACAAATCCACAGAGGGTTTGTTAGCGTTTGGCTGATAGAACAGCTGGTCCAAATCCTGACTGTGTTGAGCTAGCTGACCCACTCTTGGTCCTCTGTTCAGATCGGTGGGACTAAACAGATGGAAACACTCATCACTCCACACAAGGATCTGCAGTCAGGGTAGCCTGCAGAACTCCTAGGGCTCAACTTCGTCAGTTTGGGCGGGAGAATGTCATTGTCATCCGAAGACCACACAGCTCCAAATAGACTTTACCCTGTTGGTCAATTTTGAAACATTTGAGGATGAAACAGTTAATTGTAACATAGAATAGATCGATAACCTGTTTTGCACCAGTCAGCCCATGTACAATACAATTAGAAAGTGCCGTAATAACCGACCAAAACTAAAATCTTTGCTTTAAATTTCTTTATCGGATGATCTTCTCCTCTAGTACGGACTTAAGAAATCTCAAGAGTCAGTTGCTGCAGATCGGAATCGAGCTACCGGTCAGATTGCCGGAAGTACATCTCACTCGGATATCGGTGAGAGTGACAACGGAAGATGTGCGCACTGCTGCGGAAGCAAAGGTTTGTCCACCTAGCATGCCGTAGGGCCAGCCATAAAGTGGAGGACTGGAGGAGCTCCGAAATGCAAGTAAAACAGGAGCCAAACAGTCGGATTTGTCTTTCCCTTTTGAGGAGGCAAGGCCGGCTTTATACTCAGCTTTGATCTTCAGCTAGAAAGCTTTGATCAAGTTGAGGAGGTCAGGTTTCACACTAACTTATGTTGGGCTGCGGTATGAGCGGAAGATCGATGACACTATTGACAAAGACAGTTTAGTGCTCATCTATGAAGCGTCCATCCCCACGTGTTTATTGTTTTTACCAGGGCCTTCTCCGTTCTAGAGTTTCGTTTTTCGGCATTGCGTTTCATTAATTTGTCATGGGCCCGACACTATTTACGGACCACCTGTTCGCATGACTTGCTACTTAAACACTGCATGAGATGTACCGTCAACCATTCCTGAGACCGCATTTACTTCTGTCTACAATCAATCTCAGCAAAACATGCGTCTCTTCAGTTTAATACTGATATGGACGTGGCTCGCTGGTCGAGCACACTGCGTGGACAGCACGGCCCTCCTCACTCAACTTCCAGGATGTGCGGTACGTAAACGGTTGTTGGCTGTCACTAACCAAGACCGCATTACTAATCTTTTCTGCAGTCACCTTGCCTGGTAGAGCTCATGACAAAATCTACGTGTGGAGTTGATATACCATGTCTTTGTAACGATCCGCTGCTCAAAACGGACGTCATGGGCTGTGTGAAGAGTAATTGTGAACCCATACAAATGCTAAGTGGGTCGATCACTCGAAGTGTTGTGTGATATGTGCTAATCAAGCTGCAGCGACGATGAACGTGACCGCGACAGCCTGCGAATACCCCGTGCGCGACAAGCATCAAAGCATCAACATAATGATTACCTGTATTATCACCATCTCTGGAGTTCTGGTTGGACTTCGGCTCTACGACCAGCTGGTATATAAATCTGGGCTTCACGTGGACGATTACCTCATTTTCGGTTGTCTGGTCAGTTATGCGCCATCCTTACATGTTTAAACTACTAACATTGAGGATAGCTTTTGGCGATAGCGAACTCCACCGTTGTAATCTATGGACGTAAGTTAAACCCTACCCAATGACTTGGAGCATTACTAACTTAGATATGTCAGTGTCACCACACGGTCTTGGTCAAGATATGTGGCTTTTTAGCCCTGGAACAATCACAACTCACCTCAAGGTTTGTAACTCGTAATGAACAGTTGGAAGCAAAAGAACTAACAACTTCTAGTACCTCTATGTCGGACAAGCTCTCTACGCTACTGAAACATTCACGATTAAGATCTGCGTTCTGGCCTTTTATCTTCGCATCTTCCCTGGCAATACTACGCGAATGCTTATCTGGAGTACTATCGGCGTATCAGTCGTTTGCATGATCGTCTTTGACATCCTAGCGATTGCACAATGTCGGCCTATCAGTTATTTCTGGCAAGGTTGGGATGGTCTGCATGAAGGCCAGTGCATTGGAGTTAATCCCATAGCCTTTGCAATTGCTGGAATTACTATTATCCTCGACCTGTGGATGTTGGGAATTCCACTCTCCGAGGTTCTGTTTCTCCAAATGAACTGGAAAAGAAAGGTCGCAGTTTCAATGATGTTTATTGTTGGTACTTTGTAAGTCACCCACACAATCTTGGTAATCAGGCGGCTAACCTTCACTCAGTGTTACTGTTGTAAGCATTCTAAGGCTTCGCTATCTCGTCCAGTTTGGCAAGTCCTCCAACCCTACATGTAAGTTGCTTCTTCTATCGCACCTAGCTCTATCAGGACTAATATCAACCACAGGGGATGGTTATGATGCTTGCTACTGGTCGGCGATCGAGGTTAATGTTGGAATTTGGTGTGCTTGCATGCCCAACATTCGTATGCTATTGATCAATGTTTTCCCAAGGCTGAGAAGCTCTGCCGGCTCACGCCCAAGCAATGCATTGTCATCAGATGAGAGATACAAAGGATCGGCAATTCACACCGCCAGATCCCAGAACCATAATAGGTTCTACGAATCAAGGCCCCCTCAGACACAGAATAGTGAAGGTTTGTCCAGCACAGTGGATCTAGTTGAGATGATGACCTACACAAAGCATGATAAGAGTTCAGTATAGAAGATAAAACATAGAATAGTAATTATATAAACATGTTAGCCTATATAACCTAAGAGACCTACATCAGTGGTGTAGTACTAGTTGCTGAGGACTCCTTAAAGACTGCTCTAGAAGGCAGTTAAATATACTGAGCATTGAGCGCTTTTCATTCCTCCTGATAGATGAACTTCCAATTCCATGGACCTGAGCCTCATGCGTAGGCTTCTCAAAGACAAGGGAGGAGAAGGAAACAGACGTGTGTTCCGGCTAGGTGATGGCAAAGGCGACCTCAAGATGGGTCTCCAATGTGGCCCAAGTAGGGGAACACATGCGAGGTTATCTGCATATGATGCGAAGCAATTATCCTATCGCCATGTGCATCCAGGCCAATGTTATGAGGAGTGTAACTTATAGCCAGTGGGCTGACAGGACTCTGTGTCCCACAATGGTGCCTTACGTTTTCTTCGTCGGAAGGTGCAGATACAAAGCACAAGAAGACTGATACTGGTCACAGTCCCGAATACACAACTTCAAAGACAATATATGCTCTGGCTAACTTCGACTGAGAATTGCTCAGCTATTGTATTATCTCTGCCTCAACTCTTGGGCATGTCGAGTAGCCTCTGCTGCAAAGCGGCATTTCTGACGTATTCCTTTGCCATACTGGTAAAAGAGAAATGGAAAGGGTACGCAGGCAATAGCTAGAAACCCTGGGACGCAACTGGCCCAGTGTATTCCTAGATCATGGTACATGTACTGCACGCATCAGGTCTGTGTTAGTTATCACCTTGTACGGTTGACAATAGGATTGAGATGCAGCCAGTAATGGATACAGTAACGTACACTGGTAAACAACGGGAAGGTAGCGCCAAAGATTGACCTCAGCATAGCATTCGCGGCAAGAACGCTGGCAGAGTAGATAGTGTATGCATCTACTAAGTAATTCTGAATAGAGATATAGACAAGCACAAACCCGAAACCAAATGGCACCTGGGCGGCAACAGAGATGAGCCAGTGAAGGGAAGGGTCATTTGTCCAGGCAAACCAAAATAGGCCGACTGGAATAGCAACACAACCCACCAAGGACATGGGGAGGCGGACTTCCGGGTTCCATGCCTCATCACCGTTGCGTTTGCTAGGTCTTATGGAACGGATGGTCACGTAGAGGGCGACAAGAATTCCGAAGGCGATACCGACGGCAAGGCCAAGGAATGCCAAGCCGCCGATGTCTTGACTCCAGCCTCGGTACTCTTGATAGACGATTGGAAATGCAGCAAAGAAGAGATACAGCTATTCTGTCAGCATGACCAAGTTTGACGCATATCGAAGCGACCTACCGTGCCGTAAAGAATTGCCATGTAAATGGTCAGCAGCAAAACGATGGGCTCGTAAAAAAGCAGCACCCAAGGTCGGACCAAAGCCTCCTTGATCGACTCCCGGAGCGCCTTTCCTTGGCGATCCTTGGCGAGTTTCGAAATGTAGACCTGGCCTTGTATTCGTGAGATTCGCTCGGCCCGTCGGCTCAGAAGTGTGGGAGCAAACGTTTCGGGAATGAATATCGTCATGGACAAGCAGCAGATACCCCCCAAAATGGCACTGAAACCACCACCAATGATCAGCATCATACGATCACTCATTCATAATAAAGATAAAGAAAGACATGGACTCACAGGAATCCTTGCACCCATCTCCACCCGGCCGCCTCCCCTATGAACCCACCAATGACGGGACCTAGGGACGGACCGAAAAGTGGTGCCGAGGAAAAGAAGATCATAGCCAATCCACGCTGTTCATTGGGCCAGATGTCCGCGAGGATTCCGCCAGCAATTGTCAAGGGCGACGAGCCGAAAGCACCAGCGAGGAACCGCATAATCACAAGGCCTTGAATTGTGGGGGCTGCAGCACATCCTGCAGTCAACAGCGTAAAGGCGAGGTACTGATATGTTTTAGTGCATGATGGTAAATCGATGGTGGGGAAAGGGAGCTTAGCTGACTGTACAGAGGAAAACAACGCGTCGACCATGTAATTCACTCAAAGGGCCCCAGAGCAGGGGACCAACCGCGAATCTGAAATGTAAGCAAAATATTTTGTGTTGGGGTCAATTCGGCTTATAGGTGGATCGAGTGAGTTCTCATGCTTACTTACCCCAATATGAAAGCAGACAACCCGAGCTCAAATACAAGTTTGGTCGCAGAAAAAGTCGCCATGACTTGTCTCGAAGGGGCCGTATAAGCACTCGTAGCAAGAGCAACTGTGAATGTTGCCAGAGACACCAAACCTGTCCATGCCCACCTTACAGCCTGACTGAATTGCATTGGGTCCCGAGGATCATTGTGCGTCCACCCAATGATGAAGGGGTCCTCATCCGTTCCGGAACCCGTGTATCGATGGTTGATGATTTCTTGGTCCACCCAGCCATTGTCAAGCATAAGGGAAAAATAAGGAGCTCGCCTATGCGAGGGTAAACTGGACTCGTGCGCGTCCATTTGTGCGTTTGCAGTGAATCCTACTGCGATGCAATGTGATGATCCGATTACGCCTGCCGAGGACCTATTGTTGGGTAAGTTGCGGCGGTATGTACCTTGGCAATACTAGAAAGACGTGAACAAAAGTGATCAGCTAGAGCATGTAATCGCGTATTTATCGTGTCAGAAAGGAACAAGACGGATTTGTGTTACATCTCAATGACGTTATAGTTGGGGGTGTATCCGTAGTAAGGTATTTTTAAGATTACATGGTTGTGCCGAATCTCACCTGATCTGATCCGGAACAAGTGTTCCTGTGCGGGGAGATATGAATCCCCTACCAGTCCATTAAGGTAACGCTGATTTGCAGGGAGGCCCCATAGTTACGGTTAATTCATTCGAGCAAGGGCTTCATTAGCGTTGACAGGTTTGTGTTGATCGACTCATAACTTGGTTCAGCAGCTATACTTCAGAGAAGAATCCCCCACGCCATTTGGTCTTGTCTTAGAGTACCAAGAATTGTCAAACTTCAAGCTTTCATCTTTGTTTACAAATGGATGCCGCAGATATCCGTTCTCTCCCCATCAAAGAGCTCTACTCTTGATGGGGAACTAGCTACGACCAAGGCTGTGTCAACAACATGCAAGGTCTGGATGACACAGAGCTTTCGCTATTTTTGTCTATAGAGCAGTTCATGCTCACAGGCTCCGGGAAGTGTGATCGCAAAAGGATCCACGACCAACTTTGCTGTCTACCTAGCGAAGTGAAACCTATCTCGTTTGGGACGTCTAACGTCTCTCCTCTCTCGGCAGATGAAACTGTCGCTATTGATATCAGCGCCTTTATAGCTGATCTTCTCGAATCAAACATCATCTTGAATCACGAAGTCTTGCTCGACAGGCTTGGAATAAGCTCTATTCAAGCCATTAAGCTGCTTAGCTGGCTAAAATCGAACTATGGAGGAAACTTGAGCATTGAGCAGCTGAGTAGGGAAGGCATGAGCATCCGAACTCTGGTCAAGACTCTGCAAATGGCAGCTTCAGTAAACCTGGTTCCGAAAGTCAACCTCGCTAGAGAAGTGGAAGAATTTACAGAGTCGATATTGCTTGATATGCGACAGGATTCTTGCTCCGCTCCCGCCTACAGAGAAAGCCCTGCGGGCTCACTCAGTACGGTCCTTTTGACCGGCGCAACTGGCTATCTCGGGATTGAAATACTTCGGCAGCTATTGGAACAACCCACAGTCCGTTGGGTCCATGTCCTTATCCAAGCTAGCAGCCAAGAAGCCGGCCTTGAGTGCCTGCTTCAGGCTCTGTCAGCAGCTGGGCATAATTGTGAGGGCACTTGGGAGGGGCGAGTTGTTGTCTGGCCTGGAGATTTGAGTCAGCCGCAACTCGGCTTACAAAACCGATATTGGGAAGATTTGACCAACGGAACGATCACCACAATCATTCACAATGGCGCACTGGCTCGTTATGACTTGTGCTATGATAGGTTGAAGGCCGTCAACGTCCTAGCAACCGTTCATATCCTACAAATGATGAATGTCTCATCCTGTGCGATGAACTTTGTTTATATCTCAGGCGGGCAGAGATTCAATCCCTCTCAAGAACTGTCCGAGGAGCTGCGGATAAGTCAGGCGGCGAAATCCACAGGGTATTCTCAGAGCAAACCTGTGTCCGAGTTGATGGTTTCTCGAGTTGCGGACGAGTTTCGGAAAGTCCGGGGCCACAATATGCGCGTCATCCGACCTGGATACATTATTGGTTCGCCGACCAAGGGATTGGCCAATACCCGAAACTACATCTGGAGACTTGTAGCTGGCGCTGTAGATGCCGGCATGAGGAGTAGTGGCAATGATGACGAGTGGATGTTTGTCTGCGATGTGGAACCAGTTGCACAACGAATTATGAACAACAGTGGTGTCTTTTTCCCTTGCATGAAATCTATTGAAGACAACCATGTCACGACGATAATGGACGGAATATATCTAAGGGATTTGTGGGACTTGATTCACCAAGAGCTGCAATCTCACCTAGATCCCTTGAACTGGTCAGAGTGGTGGCCCCGCCTTAGAAACGTCGTTGAGCAGCGGGGTGACGGTCACCCACTGTGGTCCTTGCAGTTTCTCCTCAATCAAGACCAGGGTGCCTTTACGTGTAGCTGGAAGAGCACTACTTCAGATAACAACAAGGTTCTAGTCACAAAAGCAGTCCAGAAGAATGTTTCCCACTTAAAGCAGATAGGATTCTTACTTTGCACTTAAATAGAAAGATACGTAGCACAATTATTACATAGACATGTAGTCCTCTATTTTTACCGGGGTCTATGCTACTAGAACACGCTAGCAGGCAACTGGAAAACTACAGGTAATTCAGTAAGTGCAATAAGAAGCTATTATTATATTAGTTTGCATACATAGACTTCTATTCTAAGGAGTAGGGCCTAGTAAGTTAGTACAATGTTTAGTATCCTATAACGATGCCTTGGGTCGCCTTTGTTAAGGGACATAGGAACCAATAACTATAACGAGATCAATAACTGTTACAACTGCAACTATACCGCTGACAATCATATAAGTGGGTGACTCTTTATCCCGATTTGAGGCGATATTTATAGTAAAAGATACTTTTGTAATTGTTGCTGGTGTATCCAGGTCGATAACATCTGCGCTAGCTGTCTTATGAGCCAAGTCCACGCCCAAAGTAGATGTTGTACCAAATATTCCAGCTGGGTCTATGCGGTTCAAATCCGATACGTGGCGCTGATGAAGTCTATACACCTCTAAGGTATTGAGCCGATTGAGAGATTGTGGAGGCCTAGCTGATGTTTGAGCTGTTTCAGTTTTGGCAATTGCAAAGAGAATTATAATAAATACCATCCCTGATAGGAGAAAAGAGGCAGAAATCATTCTAAGCTGTATTTTAATATTGTGCTTGTACAAGAAGGAAGACTTGTGGAAGAAAATTATTAGGGCTCAGACATTGACAAGATGGGAGTGCTAGATATAAGAGACAAGAATAACAGCAAAGTGCACCTTTTGAGGCTGATATTATCATAGAGCTGGGACTAAAATAGTACCAAGCAGGGTGGCGCAAAGCATGATCTTCTACTGTAGCGTGAAATCCTCTTTTAGCTTTAGCATTTAGTGATAGACTATAAGTCCAATTCAGCTTCCGCTACTTATTATGCGATTTTTAGAATATCCTCACTAGCCTCTGTTCAAAGATAGAGGTATCGGATTCCAGGGTTGCTATACTTCCCTGTCTAGAACACAGTTAACTGATGATAGCGACTCTATTCTGACTACGTTGCTAAATATTGCAAACGCTTGGACTTCCTGATTGCTTCCAATTTTGTTGTCGAATCAGGCATTACAGGCACGGAACCCAGCCGACGCCACATGGCAGCAATCCACCCTGGAGACAAAGCTGAAAGGATCCCAGCTCCGATAACATGTGGTCTATCTGACTCCAACAGCGGTGAATACTTCTTGGTCCGCCAAGCAAGCTTTTGTGAGACTGGGGATTTACTCCATGGTCAAGGGGAGCACAGGGATATGGGATAACCTATACGGATGACTCAAAAGCCAAGTGTGGGGTCGCGGAGTATCCTTGATGTGACTGCAGACTATTCTGGGCGTAATAACTGGGCGCAGGGATGAAGTATTTGATGACTGGGATGGTACGACATGTCGTATATAAGATTCGTTCTCACGTGTTCGAGAGACTCAAGGATAGTCTGGAGCCTAGTCGTCTGCTGGAATGAACGGGAGATGGTTGGTAGTTGCTGATCTGGCTTGAGTCTTGACCTTGACCGACTTGACAGCTCGCTTCCGCCGATTGTATACAACGCAGTGCTGGGTTGACATCTTGGCGTCATTTCGGTACTCTAAACCCGGTTTCAGAGAACCCACCTTTCTTCACCTTTGAGCAAATGTCATTGGGCAAAAAGCTATACGAGAAAATAACAGCCGGAGACTATAGGGACTAACCCTTTTAAAGATGACTCCCGCCCTTAGCGTGATTATTTTAGTCAGGCTGAGTTCCTTTATATACTGGTGCTCCTTGAGTCATTCCATTGTCAACTTCGTTCGCTATTGCCCAAATTCATACGGAGGTAATAAGATAATTCATCAATATGTTTGCGCTGGGCACTGTTCTTTTATCTCTGGCCTCTACGGCTTTCGGCCAGGATCTCAGCGGTAACGACACAACCAACGGCACTGCCCCGGAGCGCGGTGACTACACATGGACGCCAACATGCAAATTACCCTCTCCCGAGGGCTTCATGTTCAATATGGGTCACAACTTCCACGCCGGCTGCGTTAAGGGTACCGGGAATCTGGAGGCTTTTGTCATGTTTGTGGATTTCCCAGATGCCGAAGATAAAGATCCCGACTCGCTCAAGGCTTTGCACGACAAGCTGGTGCCCCCAACTGTCGACTGGTATGCCAAGTCTAGCTACAACAAGCTGAAGCTGAACATGGAGGCCGATACCTCTCAGTACTACCGCATGCCTAAGGCGGCGTCTGAGTATGACTGGCTAGGCAGAGGGGCTGGAATTTGGCATCATGATCGTTATATCCAAGACGCCCTTGATGCTTTCACGGCCAATGGCACTCGCTCGCCCCCGCCTAAAGTGGATGTCCTTTATGTGATCCCGACAAGCCAAGCAGCGAACTACATGTCTCGCTCTATTACCTACTATGACCCTGTCTCGACGCGTCAGGGTAAGCGGGTAGCTAAGAAGACTGTGACGCTTGGTGCCGCCGACTGGGATCTCATTGCTATGACCATGGTTCATGAGATGGGTCATACCTTCTGTCTACCAGATTACTATTCGTTCGAAAGCTACGCAGGCTTTTATACAGGCGGCTTTGGTGTCATGGCCCAGACTGAAGGCATGGCGCCTGACTATTTTGCGTGGGATAAGTATCGCTTGGGATGGATCGAGGACAAGGCTGTAGACTGTGTTCTTGAGGCCGGCAGCACAGAGCATGTCATTACTCCGCTCGCCGTTGATGGTGGAAAGAAGGCGGTCGTGATTGCAGCCAGCGAGATTTCTGCTCTTGTAGCTGAAGTTCGCACTGCTGAAGGTCTGGATAAGAACCTTTGCGCTCCTGGTGTCTTGCTTACTGAGGTCGGTACGAGGATTGCACCCGGCAGTGGCCCCATGCGTGTTATCGATGCTACGCCGGGCACTTTGGGCTGTGTTGGGAACCTCGATGACAAGAATGATGCTGCGTTGTCTTTGACTCTGGAAGGAAGCAAATCTCTTGCCTATAAGCCAGTTAGCTCGTTTGACGTGCCTAACTGGGATGTCACAGTAACGCTTTTGAGTGTGGAGGACTCGAAGTATACTATTCGCGTTGACCGCAAAACGTCTGTTAAGACTGATTCCTGGTAGTTTCATATTCTAGATGTACATAAGATAATCGACAATAGAGAGCATTGTATTGCGACCTGCAAACTTAGGTACACTTAGTTTACAAGGCTAGCAGACTTATTGTTGCTGCCCGTTGCTGCCTTATTGAAGATACGGCATATAAGGAGTTCCATTCTCCTCTGCCTCGCGAAACAACCTCTTATTCTCCCTCCAGAGACAGTATTTAAGGGCCATCGCAAAAGAAATGCACAAGCTTCCCATAAGAAACATCAGGATAAATGCCAGCCGGTATCGAGGCTCATCAGAATCAATAAAGAAGAAGGGCGCAATGACATTACCGATCTGGCTCAGAACGTTGCAGAGCGCCACAGAGACAGCCTTCTTCTCAGGAGTGCGAGCCAGAGTGGTGGACAGCCACGTCTGAATCAGAGGGTTGGCGCCAAATAGACCTCCGATAAACAGGTATGAAGCTGAGTATCGAGGAACAGTCGCCGTCGTGACCATGCAAATGACATACCCAGCGAGACCAACGGCGATAGGAGTCGAAAAATGCCAACCACGTTCTCCCACGCGGTCAGAGTTCCAGGCAACGGCAATTGATGTGGCTGCAGCGACACAGTACGGTGGAAACGTAAGGAGAAGCGCTGTAACCCTGTCATACCCTAGTCCGCGGACAATAGCTGGATAGAAGTTGGAGAAGCCGTAAGCAGCCGAGATAGAGATGTTGATACCAGTAAGGAGCCAAAATTTGTAGTCGATGATTGTAAGCTTAACACCAGTCCAGATGGTTGACTTGATCTCGACTTCAGAAACTCTGTCGGCAATGATCCTGACTTGCGCAACCTTGCGCATATCTTCCGTCATACTCCACATGGCGCTTCCGCTGTTAGACTGAGGGTAGTCAGGAAGGAGGAATATGGCGACAAGGGCGAAGGCTGATCCAAACAGAGCGAGCACAATGAAAAGCCATTGCCAACCGGCGACACCACGTGCACCCTCAAGTGTACTAAAGACAGCTGCAGCGATCAGACCGGACAGTCCGTTGGCTAATGAGACTCCAGTCGACATAATTGCGATTCGTACGGCAATCTCTCGGCGGGTGTACCAACTCGACATAACGTATATAGCCTATAAAAAAGGACGTAGTCACATGTTAGTATATACCCTTTGTGTAGCAGACATATGATGTCAAGTGTAGCCTCGTAGAACTTACGCCGGGGAAGAGGGGTGCTTCAACCAAACCAAGGAAGAAACGGATAGCTAGTAGACCCTCATAAGTCTTAACGCCTGCAATTGCCGCAGAGACACCAGACCAAAGAATGGCCATACCGGGAAGATATAGACTAGGTCGGATCTTTCCAATGATCATATTCGAGGGGACCTGACCGAGAACATAGCTGTCGACCATTGCCTGCAATTAGCTAAATTGATCCTGGAGAGAACAAAGGATTGTGTGTGCGTACCCAGTACTGAGAATAGAGACGGCAGACCCAAACTGCGATCCCTCGAGTTGGAGATCCTCATCAAGAGTACTCAGGCGAGCTTGTCTGTTGTAAACTGATCAGTCTTATGTACACAAGTGGCGTCTAAAGCTAAGAAGTACTTACCCAAGAGAGGCTCTATCAAGGTAGTTGAAGACATAAAGAAGCCAGAGAGTCGGCAGAAGGGTCATGTCCAGCCGGCGGACAAGCTTCTTCTCCAAGGCTTCCCAATCCGGAATCCCGAGTTCTGCAAAAGCAGACTCACGAGCAGATATAGTCATCGCATTGACACCTACATCCTTGACACTGCCCTGTTCAGCAAGCTCGATGGCTTCGGCCTTATCGGTATTGAACCCATCTTTCTTATCATCGTCCACTACGGCCAGACCAGCACCAGGGTCTGCCACACGATCGTTGAAAGACATAGGGTCTTGTTGAGAACGATGGGATCAATAAATAAGAGTTCTTAGCCAGATAGTTCCAGGTTAGAAAAGCTAATTTGCTCTTCTTATAAATGAACAACTATCGCATTAACCTGTCCTTTTTATACAAACAACCACAGTCTGTTGATGCATCTATTACCCCGCAGTCTAAGCGAACCCCAGATTTCCCCGGGTTGCCAAGATATTCCAGTCTAGTAAACATCATGTTGATCTCAAGGTTTTCCCATACTTTTGCGTGCCGGGATTGGGATTAGATATGCCAAGTCTTGCCAAGTAACACGAAAGGCCGACAAGCTCTACCCTACGGGCTTTCGGAATACCGGCGAACCGGCCAAAACCCGAAGTAGTTTCCCAACTCGCCTGATGGAGTAACTGCTGTCTTTAAGTCGGCGTTTCAGAGCTCCACTCGGCGTTATGAAGCTACATTCGGTGGTTTCGAGCTACCGTCGATTCTTTTCCTATCCACTGACAGGAAAGTAGAAATGCATAAGCCAAGCGAGTCTAACGTAGATGTGCAAATTATAATGCAAGTAAACGTTATGGGTTGTTATGGAATGTAGAACCTGGTTTATATTAACTCAATCATAATATTCTAGTGCTAGGCATCCTGAATCCCTCAAGCCGCTTCATGTTCGCGGGTATACACAAGTTTTCCACCACTAACCTTCCCCTCTCTAATTTCTTCCAACCCACGCAGAATACCAGTCAACCCACTGCCTCCTCTATTGAGATAAACTCTCGGTGGCCTGACCAACCCGTCTGCAAAGAACTTCTCAGCCATTTTCACAAAATCCTTCTGAAACTCAAAGTCTTCTGGTACAGCGCCGAACAACTCCTTCTCATACATCCACGGCTCGCCAAAGGCAGAGTACGCAAGGAGAGATCTAGCCGTTACATGAGGGTTCAGATGCTGGACGTCTTTTTCAAAACCGGGCACGAGAGCGACATATCTTGCTTCCGCTGACTTGGGCATGATTGATGCAGCAAGGGCTGTACTGGCTTTGCTTGGGTAGGTGTCGAAAACGAATTTGACTGGCCCATCGGTTAAGCGTAGGATGTCATCGGTAAGAGTAGTGGATTTGTAATCCAACACGTGGTCGGCGCCAAAGGACTTTACGTACTCGGCGTTTGAGGGAGACGAGGTCGTTATTACTGTTGCACCGGATAGTTTTGCAAACTGAATAGCCGATATACCCATGGCTGTACTGCCGCCATAAATGAAGACATAATACGGTTGTTCGGGGCGTGCATCTGGAAGAGGAATCTTTAATGTCTGATACAAGCCAACACCCTTGGGAACAGCATTGTTAGCGCACGATTCCCTTTTGTGTTTGTTGGTGAAGACATGCTGAACTTACCATTGTTATGAGCGCTATACCCTGCGTAGCAGCATCCACGTGGCTGAGGTTCTCAGGTGTCTTCATCTGGATATCACCCTTGACATGGATCAAGTCCGCAAAAGCTCCATCCTTGGTGCGTAACATATTCCTGGTCCGTGGTCAGTTTACCTGTCTCAACTCCGATACCTAAGCATACTTACTGTCCCGATATGACCCCAGCGACACGATCTCCAATTTTAAAGTCCCGAGCGACTCCTGGCCCAACCTCAACGACCTTTCCAGCGTAATCTGACCCTACAGGTAAGCCAGCACAGATTTCTCCCTCCTCTTCTAGGTCTAGATGGTAGACATCGTCGGGATTAAGGGCCCATGCGGTGGGCTTGACTCGGATGAAGCCGGGTTCAAGCTCAGCAACTGGGATCTGTTTGATCTCTGCGCGACCTGGGGCGACATTGACGATGCTTGTTGTTGTGGTCATATTGTATTTGATGTAATTTATATATTCAAATAAGGTTCTGTTGTGTGTGCCTCTGCGGTGTTGGATTGCTAGTTGATAATCTGAAGAACTGGATATCACGTTCCTCTTATATTCGTCCCTGTCGTTATATGCACATCTTATGTCTGATGCCAAACTCTTGAGAATGCTTATACAATGATAGTGAGCCACTTGTGACAAATATTTATGTGGTAGGATTTGTCAGATGTGTAACGTTTTTGTTTGTCATCCTACTTTCCTATTTCGGTATGATGTCGCGCCAAGGAAATAAGCATAATTTAGATGTGGGGGTTCAACAGTACTTGGTGGTCCACTCGGTAGAGTCGGTACTCTTGGGTTTCAACTCAAAGGCGGTAGTGCTAAGGTTGAAGAATATGTTTTGTCAGTGGAATTGAAGACGTGACCAACATAAGAGCCGTGTGGCAGTCAAGAGTGGCGTTCATGACGGCATTCATCTCGCCATTGTCAGTCATCACGGATCGGCAACGGGCTGGAGACACTACTCGGGAGATTTGAGTTTATGGTGCTGGCTTTGCCAATGGTCGCTACCGGGAGTGAACTCTAGATTAAGCACGATTAAAAGAATAAATGACATTCAATAGTTTGATACGTCAATCCGAACTATACGCTGTCTGTGTATGCAATTGCTCGGAATGTTTAATATGAACAGAAAGCACCTCACTTAAAATGCCTCACCGGCCCAAAGACGTTCCCAGGCATTCGTCAGCACCTCATTCTGCAGCTTCTTAAAGAAGTCATCCACAGCAACCGGCTCCTCACCCTCCAACATCATCTTACCATCTTTAACCCCACGCCAACCTTCGATAGGAAGCTTGATCCTGTCTTGTCCAATGCCATAAAAGTATCGGCCCTTGAAAGTCTTTTCGCCACGCTCGATGGCGTCGTATTCGGCCTGGCAGTCCTCGCAGATGATACCTGACTCAAAGGCCAGGTATAGGTAGGCCGAGTGACCTCCCCACCATCGAAACTCGCGTCCGGGGTTGCAGGACCCTTCGCAACCATAGCAAATATCGTCGATCAGGTCGCCTTCATCTTCGGGTGGGGTTTCGTCCTCTTCCTCGTTGGAACCTGTGTTTATCTTGCCTTCGTCCTCGCCATCTATGACTTGTGCTTGGTCATCTGCGTTTTCTATAATGTTCGGCTCCTCTAAGGATTCATTTGTGCTTTCACTTCCAACAGCGACCGTACTCCCAGCCAAACCCTCTCCGTCGTTGTCGGTGTTGCTTAGTCGCGAGAAAAAGGCAGAACCGACAATCCGAGCATATCTACGTAGTTGTGCGTCGCCACGCAGTGCCTTACTCACAAGGCCCAACAGCTGTGCTAATAACGTGAGATAAGGTGCATCATTCCATCCAACAGAATCATCGAGACCGGCGAAACAGTCTTTCAGCAGAGACTGTACGGTCTCCTGGAACTTGACCAAAGGTCCCATGACCAGATACATATAGGCAAGTGTCACTCTGTGAGCACTGGTCCAGGAGACAGAGGTCCGTGGAATATTCACCATAAAAGGTCGACGGTCAAGGCTAGCCAATGAAGCAATTCGCTCAGCTTTGTATTCAGGATCTCGAGATTCGCGGAATAGCGCCAGCTGAACTTCCGACATCAGGTCGAGGAGGCTGTCCATCAGCCAGAGTGCAGTTCCGCCCAGAATGGGGTACCTGTAGGTAGTTGAGTGAATATTAAATACCTGATCAAGTACTTCCATAGCCCTTTGAGGGTCTCGACAAACTTGGAAGTATATCTTTGCGAGGTGGAATCGTAGAGGTGTAGCAGCATCCAGGGTATCGAGAAACTCGATTGCTTCTTCGTAGAATCGTACAATAAATCCCTGCTCGCCCAATTCACAGGCAATGTCACAGAAAATCGCTAGCTTCTCACCCGAATCATCCATGAATTCTGACGCGAGCCAGGTAATTCTCTCAAGAAGACTCCATTTCTTCAGCTTCTGGATGTAGTCCGTCTTGTCCTCTCTTCTCTCGACGACTGTGAGCTCGCCAGCAAGATCCTCACCAGGGGTGATTCCATCCGGGTCGCTGGCCTTGGCTTTGGCGTAAGACTCCAGTGCAGGCTCCGAGTAACCTAGCTCCCATTGAGCCCTGGCACATGCTGAATGGATGGCTCGTTGGAGTGAAGGAGGCAATTCATTAGTGGATGATTGGTTGACCGCAGCGATTGCCACCTCATATGCCTCCTTCTTCTTCTTCCGCTGCAACAGGATACCGACCAAGTCGTTGGAGATTTTATACCACTCCTGGTCGCTCGGCTTACAAAGCTCCAAAGCCTGTTTGCAAGTTGTCTCAGCTGGTCCCATAAGGTCACACCAATCAAGAACTTCTGAGACAGCACGATGTGCTGCTGCGTCCGGTTTGACATCATCACCGAATAGCTTAAGAATTCCCAGACTGGCGACAGTCTCATCATATTTCTCTTTGTCCTTGTCCCTAAACTCTTCAGGAAAATTGATTGCAGCTTGGTCCATTAGCAATTTCTCTAAGCCACTCTAGTCAAAGCAAAACCATTTGTTAGCTTTCTAAAACATAACCCTGGACGTAAAAGGGGACAAATGATAGGGTAGTTCGTACCGAATGAAGAAGATCCCGCAGCAGTTCCCACGGCTTAATAGCGGTCGATAGGTCGGGCGCCATATACAATTCGCGTAAAAAGCCCTTGACTACACCAAAGCGGCAAGATCGGGGATCTGACCCAACGCGTTGCCACCAGTTCAATGCAAAACTGCTAAGGTTAAGTCTGATCTCTGGCTTTTCCAGGAGCGTGTACCACTTCGCCAGCATGTCATGCGTTTCGGTAACTAAGGCTGGGCTCTTGAAATTGATAATAGCCTTATTCATAATCTTGGCTAAGCCGGTCTTATTAGACACGACCTCTGCACAAACTTCAAGAGCCTCAATCTGTTCTTCAGAGGTGTGTTGGTCCATGTCGATATTGTTGAAATGGTACTGGAAAGAAATGGCACGAGATTTTAACTTGCTCTCATCGTCGTCGATAAGACGTAGGAACTCAGCACATGTTATGGCTATCTTTCGATGTGCCTCTGAAGACCCCCACCTGAACTTGCCTGCATTCTTGGAACTGTTGGTAAAATAGAGCCTTATTGAGCGTTCTTGAAAAGTGACTGGAAGTGGACCATCATCATAAATACTGTCACGATTGTCATCGTCGTCCTGCTTCACGTCTTGGACAGCAGTAAGCTTGCTAGCCATGATCTTAGCGTATAGTTCAGGGTCATAGCCAGCACCACCGACTCGAAGGAACTTGGAGAACAGCTCAGGCATCTCTTCAATACTAAACTCATCGTCTTGAGCCAGGTGTTTGACAAGCAACTGAACTTCGGTGAGCGATAGGCGCCTCTTGGAGAAAGCCACCCAATGAAGCAACGAGGCAGCAACTTGTTGATGTTTGGCTGGCAAACGACGCTGACATTCCGCAATAAGGATTTCGTAGATGCCAGCGAGATCGGTTGGCTTCTTTTCTTTGAGTGCTCGAAGAACTGCCCCCTCACGGCCTAATTCGTCAAGCCGAACAAGTAAATGCTCGGCATATAGCATGTCTATCACAAATGGTTAGGCACTGGGGAAAGATTAAAACGGGTAAAATACTCACTTGGGGAAACGTCTTCAAGAGTATCAGCAACCCTTTGTTGAACATAACGTCTGAACTTTCGAAGATTGTTCAGCGAGTTGAGGCGGCTCCAGATCAAGGCCTTGAAATCCTGACTCTGCTTTTCCTTGGTCGCTTGTATCTGGACCAAGTTTGTGCCTTGGGGAATGTCCTCCAATCGATCAGGTCGCGAGGTCACTACCAGCGAGATTTTCAGTCCCTTGTTGTTAAAAAACTCGGATAAGAATTCTTTGAAACTCTCCCAGTCTTGCAGCTCGTCCAAGCCATCAAGGATGATGAAGAGATTGAAATTGGACCCGGGCCCAAAAACAACGACGAGAAGATATTTGACCAGATCTTGCCATTTCATGGTGTTGATACAGGAGTCATCTCTTGATATCTGACCACTCAGTTTCTCGCAAACAATGTTGTTAGCTTCTGCAATCTGAATGATGACAGTGATGACGCCGTAGAGGAAATAATTGTAAGAGTCCTCCTGCTCGCGGAAATAGAAGTGACCAACACAAGTATGTCCAGTTTCATCCTCCTTTGCCCTCTGCGCAAGCTTGTCATGCACTGCAGCGGCCATGTAACTTTTGCCAGTGCCGGGTCCCGATGTAAGGGCCAGGATTGGGCGTTCAGTCACGGGTAACTTCAACCACTCTTCCCATTCGGGCTCTGCGAAGATCCAACCACAGGAATCTGGAAGAATTGTCTCTTTCAAGCTCTTGTATTCTTGATCATCGTTATAGACCACAGGCATGAAGTTCCGTACTTTGTTCCCAGAGGGAGGTTTCTTGGCTTGATCCTTTTCCTGGGACTTCTCTTGCTGCTTCTGTCCACCAAAGAGCTTGAGGAGTTTTGCAATATCACCCTTGATGTTTTCTGTGTTTTCCTGAATCGTGTCGATGGTATGCCCGACTCGTTGTAGCATCTCGGCATGTCTTCTTTGATTCTCGTCTAGCTGAGACGCCATTGCGAGAGTCTCTTCTGTATTGCCGAGAATGGCGAACTCAGTGGCCTGCTGAAGATGTTTCAAGTTCTTATCCATCTTAGCACGTGCACCACTGAGCTCACCATCGTCGCCGTTGAATAGATTGGAAATCCATTTCTTGAAGCGTCCAAGCTCGATGTACTTGTGCGCGAAACCGCACATAGTGAGCAGGGAAGTAAAAACATCCATCAAGCAATTCTGATAAGACCTGTGCTTAGGCAGTCTCGTTTCCAGAATAGTGATTCTAGCAAGGAAGCTATTCATATCCTCGAAAAACACAATGACGATGTCATAATCGGCCGAGACAGAGCGACAAGCCTGAAGCATGTAGGTCAAGGCCGTTCCGATGGCAGCCGCTGGTGGGAAAGCGGGTGATGCAGCGGCAATGATCTGGTTTGCACCTTGTTCCACTAGGTCTAAGTTGGCCGAGAATAAACTTCTCAAGCGATCAACCTTGCCCTTGTCATGTCTGAACTTGTGGAAATTGTTCATTTGGTCAGTTCCAAAGTCAATCATTGACTGCACGTTGTCGAACTTGCGTTGCAGGTTGAAACCAACGATACTCTGGTAGCTGTTGATAGCCTCTTTCCACAGGTCTGCGACATCGCGATCATCATTCTTGAGCTGCTCTCCCAACTCGGCGGGCACCCTTTTGGCTATCATACTGCGCAAAGGGAGCAGAGTTAAATTCTTGATAGTTGAGATATGGCGAGATGGTTGAGGAGGAAGAGGAGGAAACGATTCAGAAAATGACTCGTGCTTGTGTTTGCAAAATTGAGCGGTTAATAGTATTGCTCTTGACAAGGGTTGTTGTAATCTTTGATCAGATGTAACGCCGCCGTTAGCCGTTATTGGTCAAGTAGATACGAGCTGAGTGCTTTTGACATGGGTTTAAATGCAGTCAGCAGAGAATGACCCATAGTAAGGCTTAGTATTCGAAGGATATGGCTTTATTCAGATTAGACCGCTAACTTGCTGCCTCAAGTTAGGCCTGATCGAGTCAGCCACCGTGTGGGTTCAGGCGCATAAATAATGTTCAGGTCCATGGGGTCTCCACGAAATTGGCCTTTGTAAATGCAACACAGCAAAGTGAGGACTGGTAACTGCCTCTTTTTATTAGTTTAAATCCGAGCATTGATATAAAAAAGGCAATAGCGTGTAGTAAGCATTGCGGTCCAACGGGTTAATAAACCAGCTATAATAAGGCTGATGCTCGGTACGCGTTAGCTTTTTCGCCAGCACAATTGTCATGCGCTGAGGTCGAGGCAGATTCAAAGTTTATTGTAGGAAGCTGCAAAAAGAACTCGAGACATAATCTCCTGGTGCAGTGCTGTTCTATAGGAGTCGTGATTCTAGTCCCTTTTGAAGTGCTTGTTAACTGTTCCTAATATTGTATTCTCTTCTGCAATTGAACATATAGACTGACGCTTTTGTCCCTCGCCTATTTCGAATCTCCCGGGTAGTACTGGTAACAACGCGCCTTGCAAGCTTAGTTCCGGACTCATCGTGCCAGGTTATGAGGTCACACTACCCTATGGTACGACATTTTAATGCTTCACAATAATTTATACTTTTACAGATAACGATAAGATAAAACTCGCGGCTGGAAAATTCCAAGCTGCTGCGAATTCCAGGGCAAACTGGGCATGGCTTTTTACATCTCTCAAACGACTGATTTAGAGAGCGCAAACGTATGTAGATAATTGACTTGGTTATGATAGTTGATTTATATACCTAATCCACCCTGAAGAGAATCTTCCTACCAGAAAAGCTCTATATTCTTGGACTTCAAAAGGAATTTGCTATTGAACCTAGTGACAGGGGCTACAGGTGGGGCAGCTGCTGATATCTCTGCAAATTTACTGGCATTTGCCGTTATGCTTGCCCTGTTTTGACTAATTAGAATAAAGCCCCATGGCTACACTTGACCATTGCCGAGACTTTCCAGACGTTCTACACCTATTCTGATCGCTCTTTGTTCCTAATCACGTAATTCCGTTAAGTACTCCAACCTCACATTACCCTCGTTGTGTATTAGGCAATAATTGAAAGGCAGATGAACGTGTCTCTATATTAGAAAGTGCACGTATTTTTCAAGATGAGTTGTCGATAGCCCGTGGGAGGAAGCTGGAACTTTAGATCAGGTCATGTCGCAGGCGGATCATGTAAATGAATGTAGTGGACAGAAGACAAACAGACGCAGCAAGCGCCTCGTATTCTGCGTGCATATGTAGGCATCACGGGATTCCATTATTTGGCATACTGTAACTCCAAAACCGGATCATTGTTGGTGTCAATGCGGGGGAATGATGACATACCACGGGATCTGAGGTTTAAGCGGGGCTTAGTCTTACTCTTTTATCATCAGGTTGGCGGCGATCAATTGGGTACGTGGCACAAAACAGCTGCGTCATAAGTAGATGTGCCGGGAAACCCGGAATACGATGTTCTGGTCAAGTCATTGTAGCATATTATTCCAATCAATTTTCTGCAGATGTAAGCGATCGTCGTGAGGGTTGCATTTTCAGCTACCATTTCCTCGTATTGATATACCAAAGCGGCATTAGTGCGCTAGAGAAACACATGACATAGCTGCATCTCACCCGTCCCGCTGATCATAGTAATGTTGCAGTAGGATATCTGGTAAACAATTAGAAAGATGCAACAACTATCTGGTTTGGGGAAGACTATTTTTAAATACGAGCTCGAGTGGGCTTACACTTGCGTAGCTTCTATATAGTCTTTGCTCAATTGAAAAAGCATTTAAAGACAGCCGAACCCCTCCAATAAAGCAACCTTTCAAACATAAACAGCACTTCAATACTCAATCACCACCTTCCCATCTTCTCGCTTTTAATAACCAATATGCTTTTCGCTACTATCCTCGCCACGGCTGCCCTCGCCATGGGTGTCGCTGCTGAGCCTCAAGACGATGAACTGCCCTTTAACATCATCGGATCCCGTATCTGGAGTTCTCCTGATTGTGGAAACAACGAGAACATAGGGAACCTGGGCGAATTGACCACACACCGCGACGAGCTTGGCGAATGCTTCAAGTTCAGCGACAAGGTTAAATCAGTTAGTCAGACTGATCACGCCCGGGGCTGCAAGCGTAAATAACTCCACCTATGCACAGAATAGAAAACTGACATGGGACTAGTCTTGGTTTATCAAGATAAGAATTGCAGGCATGGAGAAAAGAGCCCCAAAGACTTCCATTGTCTCAAGGCTCCGACCTATTTCAATAGCTACAAGACTGTTTGCAAATAGAATCTACAGGGAATGTCGTTGGAGGGTAATATGAGAGTACAAGGCAGATGATACATTATTTTTAGAGCAACATAGTACAAATTGAAATGTTTAAGACTCCGAGTCTTTTTAAAATCACTGGCGAGCTCCTTGTTGAAATACCCATGTTATGAGAGCGTTTGAACACGCTACATTGTTTACAGAAGCCGAAACCTTTCAATCGGAACTCCTCTCTTCCTTAAGGCATCCTCAGACATTCGCGGATCCTGACACTTGAATATATATCGCCCTGGCTCAGTCTGGGGATATCCCCAAGAAAGATAAGGTCCGTCGTCCGATTCAATGTAGCCTTCTTCAAAGGGTACATGATCCAATCGCGGATCCGTTCGACGTTCAGGCTCTCCTTCTTTCCAGAAGACACTTTGCGAATGCTGTGAGCTCCATAACCTCTGATAGCCTTGACAGTCATCCCCCAAAAGGGCCTGGCCCTCCATATAAGCCGCGTGATAGCAAGGTCCTATAACAACATACGTCCCAGGTTCAGCTTGTGGCCGTAGAACTATCGCAGTTGAAAGACCAAGTAAGACTGCAATCTTGTCACCCCTGCGACTTCCTGGGGGTACACGAACGTAACTTCCCTTCTGAGTCACTGAGCAGCCTGTCTCTGTTCTGATCTCCTTAATTATGTTGCGCAAACACGAGATTTCTCCCTCTTGCTCTGGCGTAGCGTTGTCCCGATCTAAAGAACAACCCATGAATTGACGCACCCTTTTTCGCCATTCTTTCAGGGTGCTAAGCGACCAGTCGTCCACTGGCTGCAACTTCTCCAGATTATAATCCCGGACGCCCCCATATGTCAACATGAGGATCAGTTGGTCAAGACATTCGTCGTCATGGACTAGGTCACCCATGGCGAGCTTCTGGAATGTAGAAACGACGTCTCGACTGTAATCAGCATATGATTGTAACACCTTTATAGGTGGTAGATCAATAGGCTCGCTGCATATTTCGTCGCATGTTACGCCAGCCACATCCAACACACCGGGCTCGATAAGATAAGCAGAAGCGGCAGATTGTCCTGAAGCATGACAGGTGATGTTAATTGAGTACATTCCAGTCTCTGCCGGATCTGCTGCCCAGCTTGGATTCGTATCTGAATTGCAGAAATGCATAAATTGAATTTCTTCGTGATATGCGAGATGATTGATGCAAAATGAAGTGAAAACCTCTTTCGCAGATTTAGTATAGTCCACTGTTACTAGCCGAGCAACGTTAGGCACCATCAAGTTTCGTAGGGAAAATACTTTATCGCGCGCATCAGAACATAGGTAACTTGCTGTTAGGCCCAATGGCGGTAGCCAATTGTGATACCCATATCTTTGTTCAGATGGTATTGCCTTTTCCACGAAAGCTTGTATGTTTATGTTGTGATTGATTGGATCCAAGAAGGCCGTAGGAGGTGGAGGTCTAAAAATGCAGATGACGGTGACTGCATCTTTGAACCTCTTCCATAACATCTCCTCGTTGCCCAGCTGAATGATGGTTGTTTCTTGATTTGCAAACATGATTTCCTGGTAGGTCCACAGGCGACGGTGCCAGTCGAGTGCTAATAACTTCTCGACAGCTAGCCATTGACATGGGCTAAGAGGGAGAGGGTCTCCATACTTTGTGGAATGGAGAAGGTTTTCTCCCGTAGTGGTGTACATAATCTTGTGCCTCAATCCGTGGGTGGCCGGGGACATTTCTACAGAAATAGTCTCACTAGCTATCCGCCGAACAGTCTCCATAACGAGCCCAGTCCAGGGAGCCTCAGGACCCAGCCAAACGATAACACGTTTGGCATAGCGATATATGTCAGACATACGCTGTACTTGTTCAGAACGCTCTACGACATCCCTCTGATTGATGCAGATAGAGTCGCACCAGACTAGGCGTTTGTCGTTCCATTTTCGAAGGGTACGAAGAGCAGAGGCCAGATTCGGCCCAACATCTATACATCCTGTAGGTTGAGATTCGCCTTTTGCAGCATGCAATTCATCTGTGATGTGAATATAATCTGGATTAGATTGGTCGCCCCAGGCGTAAGACAAGGCTTCGAAGTCCGGTATTTCATCATTTTCGGGGGATAAGACCCTGTGCAGAAGAGTGCCACTGAGAGGGTCCTTCGGTGACCCGGGTTGCAATTCAAGAAATCGAAATTGCAGATGGTCCAGAGGGGAGTACAGATAGCGGTCCATTCTGGAAATATCTGGTCCCCAGTGCTAAATGACTAAGAACTCAGTGTGACAGACGTGAGTTGCAAAAAGTGAGCTAATTTTGTGGTCTAACCAGTGGGTCGAGGGAATCGTTCTTTATGGTTTGAGGTTAGCGTCGACAGCTCTTGGCGCGGGGTAAGTTGTGGTTGAAGCCAAAGCAGCATGACGGCTCAAGATTATCGCATCTCGTTCACCTCGCTCGTCAAACTTGACAAGTCTTGGACCCGCCTCCGCCGGGATGATGCGGCGCCGCTCGGAGCAGGCTATTGGTTGGGTCATAGACCCTTCCGTTATTGGTGATCCATTTATCTGCCGACTAACCTCTACCCTGTATCTAGAAAACAGATCAACGATGGGACATACCATAGCTGATGCTCTTTGCAGAAAAGATCAAAACTTAGATGTATACATACAAAATCGGCAAAGGTATCATGCGGTGTGGACAGGAAGTACTCCTCACATGCGAAGCTACGTTCTGCGATGAATAATGCATCGGTGCTCCGGATGCTCCGTAACATCACGGACACTAGTCAGTAGGAACGGCGACAACGGTGGATGTATGGACAGCTCTAGAAACGGGAAGGATACCTGGAAGATGTACCGTTCAATTGACTTTGAGACATCAGTTACCTGCAGTTTGTCTAGACCATAAGACAAAGCTTATCTCGTTCAATTTTTACTCATGCTGACCACTCCGCCAGCCTAGCACCAGATCTGGACAATTCTCACTGAAGTATGGATGTGACCTAATGCAGTTGAAAAGCTTATAACTGTTAACGTGCAACTTTTAAGTTCTTTTGCCTAGCTTATAAACTTCCGCGATCAGCGATGACGGGCTTGCTTGGAATGGTGGCTGAAAAAGTCTCGCCACTCTCATGCAGAGCAGTGTTCTAGCCGCCAAGTACTGGCAGAAAATGGATGAAAACACGTTGATCGAGGCGGAATCACTTAAAAGACCTTGAAATCCTCATCTATTTACCTTTGCGTGCAAGGAGTAGAATTGGGAGCATTTGTTTGTTGAGAGAACCTGTCTATTGGTTTGCTCATCTTCTAGCAATGTTCCCCTCGACTAGATCCTGCTTCGGCATGCCAGCCGGGCGCAGAAACATACAGCTCCTAACGATACCACTCGTCGCCTGTGCCATAATCGCATGGACCTTGTACGCACACAAGGAGAATCTCGTTACATATTATAGCGTGCAAATGGGTCGGTATGTACATGACGAGCTGTACAAAACGAACTCTCAAATCGCAGTATCACATGGTATGCTCTTTTCTGTTCTCTCCCTGGTTTGGAGCAGTTTAGTGTTATGAGATAGTATCTAACTTCCCTTTCCAAACAGGTGACGTTCTCCCGGTCGTCAATATCTCTGCCTACCTCGATGCCATATTCTACCGCCGTTCGGCGCAGCTCCCGACTTTTCAGTGTCCAATCATCAATGGGACCCGCTATCGTTCTCTTGTCGAGTCGCCGGGACCGTCTGACCCCACTATAAGATACTTCCTGGCACTTGACCTACGACAGAATCTGATCCTCCTGCCTCGCCTGATTGGAAGCGTAGTCGAAGCCATCCAGTTTCTTGGCCCTCAACATTGCATGTTGTCCATTGTGGAAGGTAATTCACCCGATGGCACTGCCGACGTTTTAGCAGCCCTTGGACCTCATCTTGAGGCTCTCGGTATAGCCTACTTCTTCCAGCAATCGCCCATTGACCCCACGAAAACCGAGCGTATTATGAGTCTTGCAGCGCTACGCAATCTGGCGTTGCAACCTATACTAGAGAATCGCGACAAAATAACCGAAGATACCACTATTGTCTTCTCAAACGATGTTACAGCATGTCCAGATGACATCCTTGAGCTTGTCTACCAAAAAAAGTTCCTCAAGGCTGACATGACTTGTGGAATGGACTGGAATGGCAAGCGGCCAAGGTTCTATGATATCTGGATTTCCAGGGGCATAAACGGCGACTCATTTGTGGATGTTCCAAACGGCAATTGGAAAAATGTATCGAAGCTGTTTTGGAATGACGAAGAAACCCGGGCTCGATATGATGCAAGACGACCTTTTCAAGTCTTTGCGTGTTGGAACGGTGCTGCAGTCTTTAGCGCCAAGCCCATCATCGAAGGCCTACGATTTAGGGCTGCCAAGAAGAAAGGCGAATGCCACCAAGGTGAGCCACAGCTGTTCTGCAAAGACATGTGGTACCGCAACTATGGGAAGATCGCAGTCGTGCCATCGGTCAACTTCGAGTATAAGCTGCATATGGGAATGCCGCTGAAAGAGAAGATGGGCTTTACATCAGATATCGTCTCACAACAGGATCCAGCGGAAGACTTTATCGAATGGAAACAGGATCCTCCGGCTGAGGTTAAGTGTATCTCAGCTTGGAACAAACAGTACTGGGTTCCATGGAACGAGTCCTTATCATAACATTTACAATTCAAACTATACCAGGTTTCTTCAATGGGACAATTGTTATAAATGCTTTTCTTTAGACTGATCATAGAATTGAGGCCAATACAAGAGGTTACATAGCTGCCATTGCCCCAAGCTGACTGATAGGTGTTACGTCAGCCTTTGTTGGGGCTTTCCTGTCAATGAGACCCGGCTTGAATCCTTCCCGAGGGGCGGTGATATGCCACTTCATTAAATCGTTCTCTGTCACACCCTTCTCCATCAATCCGTACCTAATGCTCTGCTCGAGAACGCTGTAGTTACCGTCTGCTCGATGAAGACAATAAGGTTCCTTCAAGCTCGTCTTGGAGTTTGTGATGGCGCGAAAGAGTCGCTTTTCATTTCGCGTGGTGGAGTGGATCAAGAATGGATGTAAGAGGAAGACATCACCGACCTTGCCCGTCGCCAAGTCGAAACGACCATTGGTCCGAGCAACCTTATTACCCCACTCAAAGTGGCTTCCGTAAGTGTTGTCGAATCGTGGATCACTTCGTGGGACCATGTCGGGATTGCAGCCTTCTGGGTGATCATACAACCATTTCGCAACAGTGGCCACACTCCCTGGGCAAAGGGCCGTAGGACCACCACCCGGGAGTACGTCCGTCCAAAGTGGTACACAGAGGATGGCCTGGTCGGTGCTATCAAGATAATGGACAAAGAACTGGCCGTCGACATGAAAGACGTCCAGGTCCTCTAGGGGTGTTTCTTTACCCTCGTAGGCAGCATCACCGAGGTTGACAATGAAGCCATCGCTCCAAAAACAGCCTTCGGGGTCCATGCGGTCCTCACCGCCAGAGAGCTCGCAGATGGCTTCCCAAGCTTTCGGGGCGAATTCAGATGCCTGAACCCATTGAGTAGGCTTGAGATTGGTCCGCCACTGTTTCCATGTTGTCTTGTCATTCAAGTCCACCCCAAGGCGCTCCTGAATGTCTTTCATCAGTGGTGCAGCCTGCTCCGCTGTGAAGGCACCTTCGATTCTGTCGAACGTCAGGCTCCAGTTCACTCAAATCATGGAGGGAAATTTACTTTAACCAGCCATTCTCAATGAAATGTCTTTTCTGTTGCTCTGTAAGGCCCATGATCAGTCCAATTGATCAAGGGCTTAATTCGGTAAGGGATGTTTAGTAGAAGTAGGTAAAATGCTTGATAAGTATAAGAGGGTAATGCGTGAGGAATCAAGGAGCTTTGTTACGGTCTTTACAAAGCTTATATATTACGACGACAGCTTTCAGCACACAATGCGTTCTGTTGTCTCATCGGTGTCAACGGCTTTCTTCCCTGCATATTGTCATCTCTCCCGAGACCTATACGTAAACATATGGAGTTGCATACTAGTAGAGGCCATTGGAAGTCTGCCTTGCCAGGGTTGGCTCGTATTCATCCTAGTTACATTGCAGAGAACGCTGCAAGAGTTACAACGGTCTGACTATGATGGTCTCTTTGATAAGAATAATTAGCGCTGTAGCAGATCAGTTACCCTTTTCATCGTTAATACATCATAAGGGTTACATACCACTCATACCTAGATACAACCAGATGATATCTATCTGTGGAGATGTCGTTGTGAACATGCGTTTGAAGACAGGGTAAGTATGCAAATAAGGAAGGTCTAGAACATGCCCATGTAAGAACAACAAAGCCTGCGGACATAACCGTCAAGCCATCGCAAACGCTTTTCTCAACACATCAAGTCATTGATCAAAGTGCCATGACTGCTCTGCGGTATCCCCCAAGCTTGTAAATCCCTAAAACCTCACTCGGCAGCTCCAGCCTGTTTGTTAAATCTGTCTTTAACTCCAGCAGATGCGCCCAGCCCTTACATGCCAAGCCTTGTACGCGACCTAACATAGTTGACGGCACAGCAAACTCCAATGCTACAAATCTTAGACCACACTAGTCAGTAGACTGCACAGGTATCGATATGGACATGTATGTACTTGCTCCGTCACACATCGGTCGACACCCGAGCGGCCGCTCTGTTAGACTCCCGGAATCGCTGACCTTGGACGGATATGTTCATTTTCCCTTATCTCTGTTGGTTGGTATAGAGGACAAGGGCTGTAGCCGATCTGCAGAAGTTGGATATTAGCCGGAATGTGACCAACCGCATAACTGCCTGGTCATGCTCAACCAACGTCAACCCTATTTCCTGAGTCAAAGTAAAACGTGGGGGGCGGTGGGGCGATGGTTCGTCCATTGTAACGTGCACCCTAGCTTGTAGTCTAAGCTTGAAATAAACACGGTCCTATGGTATATTCCCTGCCTCCCGAGAAAAAGATATTTCAAGCTTAAGTGGATCAGCTCATAGCAGGTAGGTATTTGAAAAGTTTTACGTAGATCTACGCACAAGAGCACCAGTGAGTTACGAAATAGAAACAAGAGTTTGATACACAAGATAATTTATTTACTAGCTAGATGTATGACCTTTGAAAATCCCGAGGAATTATTTATCTCTTCTCTTTCTTTCAAGCTATTTTGACCTACGTTCCATAGAGTCTCGTTGCACAAGTTCAGTAGCAGTTGAATTCTCGACTTCCAGGATAGCTTTTTCAGCTGATGACTTCTCGTCCTCAAATACTAGTGATTTTCAATGTTAGCCGCTTGACAGGTACTGAATATCAGGCTTTGTAAACTTACAGAATGTTGCCTCTTCAAGGGTTCTGCCGGATGTTTCCGGAAAGCAAAAGTACACAAAAACAACTTCGAAAGCGAGAAAGCAGCAGTAGGTGATAAAATACCGCCAACTTATGTTCGCAAGTCCAATAGGATTGACAAAGGTTGTAAAGAACTCCGCACAGCGCGAAAAGAGTTGGAAAATGGCTATGCCACGGGATCGTTCAGCGTAGGGCCAGATCTCGACCAAATACGCTACAAGGCATTGTTAGTATTAGGTCACATCATGGGTCATATTATGCCACTTACTATAGGTGACTGTATTGAGCGCCAGGCAGTAGGCGGGAGAATATGCGAACAATAGAAAAATGCTGGCTGTACCGGCAGCATCGTTTACTTTCCCAGCCTCCTTCGCTGTGATTGCCCTCTCCATGCTAACAGTGTAACTAGAGAAGACGACGAGCAGACTAGCTGTACAGGCTAGATACATGTGTCGTCGCTTGAAGCGACGAACAAGCATAGAGGCTGTGAAGGAGCATACAAGACTCCAGCAAGACAAGCTGACATTGATAGTCTGCTTGAAATGGGAAGAGTCTTTCCCGATGATCTGTAGCAGGTCGCCAAGGTAGTATGAAATCAGTGTCGAGCCAGACCACTGCGTAAATAGACCTAGCATGCAGGTAGTCAATAACCGTTTTCGCATGCCGGCAGTGGCTCCAAGGTCTAGCCATGATCTCTTGGTATTGTGCATCTCAATGCGTAATGTTGACTGAATCTGTGCCAACTCAGCTTTGACGAACTCCGATTCTCGGCCTTCAGCATGATATTTCACCAGCGTCTCCATGGCCTCTTGACTCCGGTCCCTAGCAACAAGCCACCTGGGACTTTCGGGAACGAAGAAGACAAAGCAGAGCTGGAGCATTGGGGGCGCAATTTGGAGGAGAGAGGGAATACGCCACCCCCAATTGCTCGTTATATCGTTGGTGCCGAAGCAAATGCCGGCCGCAGTGATCTGACCAAAGAAATAGGAAACGCTGAAGAGTGATGTCAAGACTGCTCGTTCCTATTAACTATTAGCTTTATTTTAATAGTCATCATAGGATTCATACCTTCGGATATCCCAATTCTCCAATCAGGGACGAGCCTGATACTAAGCAAGGCGGAATGCCAAAACCAAGGATCAAGCGTGCAGCAATATAAGATCCAGCTATAAAGCTTCAGTAAGCGTATATTCTAGTGGTTATACTCAGACGGTCTGTGTACATACCGGAATTGGCAAACCCTTGTACCAAAGACGCAATAACCATAATAAATGAGCCAATGAAGATGGACCAACGTCTCCCCAGCCGATCGTTGATGATGGGTATCAAGGGAAGAGACAGGATGGCACCTAAAGGGTAAGCCGCTGCAATAATTCCCTTGAGGGATCCTTGAGGATTATCAAAATCTATCGGCAGATTATTTGTCAGAGTAAACTCTGGCTCAAAGGCCAATAACATAACGTACAACTGATCCACGAAGGTAAGATCTGCATAGCATTGACCATCTGTGAATGGAAGCCAGAGGTCATCTGAATACCCATACATGTCGGTATAAGCATCAAGTAGAGCTTGCGTAGATTTGGCTTCCGATACCATGGCACTGTATCTTGATTCGCAAGATTGGTAACAATGGTATTGAAGTCACGTTCTTGTGCGCTCGATGAAGGCGCCCGAGCCGCTGGACGATTCATTTTGGCAGAACTCCTGTCAACAACACAGGGGAGGTGGTTGAAGATCGAAGATTCCTTTCGTGAACAGGTTGGGGAGTTGGGAAACTTGCCAAACATTCGACCTGGGACCGTATTGTTTTGTGCAATTGCCTGCAGGCTGAATCGGCCGCGCGTCCTTATCCTCGCCAAACCCTGACTTATTCCGAGTCATGCTTATGCATGTATTATCTCGCATATGCGTCGGTCTTTTGTTGGTTGTGTTCCCATGACCTACCCGGGTTTGCCAGGGTATAATATTGGCTAAATAACGTCCCTGTCCTCATGCATCAACATCACCAACAACAGTTGCTAGTTCCAGTCAAGATCAGCATCTACTGGGGTTGCACGACCGAATTCAGATCATCTCGGCAGTCGATTAATCACAATCACATACAGGGGGCCTCGAGCCAATCAGCACAGTTGGGGATTATGCTGGAACACGGGCCGCCTGTTCCCCAGCGCAGCAATGATAGTGGGTATTTGAGATGAACCTTGTGTATTATTTCGCCACTCCATTCCGGAAGGGCAACATCAGAACACGAGCAACTCCGTTGAATAATCAATATGCAGCATCACACAACTTCAAAATGTTTATCGTAAGGGGACGCAACCAACAAACCCAACTCGTGGGGGTCAATCCTTGGGCTTGAGGGATAATTGGCATTTGTGTGAGCAATCCCTTATTCTGTACTCGGATAATCGCGAACCCTTGGAGAGTCCCTGTGTCAGGTTAAGCACAATGACAATTGATCAGTTTCAAAACCTGTGTCTTGTTTATATTTGACCTCACTTCGCCGCCGACAGCCTCATTTGAGTCTTGAATATCACAGACTTTCCAAAACACGCCTTTTACTGAAATCGAAACAAGATGTCAGCTATCCTTGTGGGAATGTGGTAAGTTCAAGAGAACTCTGGCATCCTGAGTCATTTCCTTTCTACCTTGATCCTGCAGCGACTGATAAAACAAAGGCTGTGGACCCAGTATGATTCTATGCTCACAAAGACCCGGAAGACGAAATACAACCCTCCCGTGCCCATTGAAAAGCCGACCTTTCCAACCGACACTGTGAGCATCTTGATAGTAACCATTGATACACCAGACGACTTTACAAACACGCTGCGCACTTGTCTTGCCAGCCGGCCTAAAGAGATCATTATCGTTACGATTCCTCGTGATCTTGAAAGGGTTGAAAGACTTGCCTCCCCTGTTCTCGGCGATGCTAGGAAGGTGCCAATCACCATTCTGACTGTTCCGAAGCCTGGAAGGCGGACACAGATGGCTCTCGCAGCACGAGAGGCTACTGGTGATATCCTGTGTTTCGTTGATGATGACACAGTGTGGCCTAGCAACAAAGTGTTGCCATATCTCCTCGCAGGGTTTGAGAATCCGAAGGTCGGAGGCGTGGTCGGTCGTCAAAGGTAATCAGATGTTCCCAACCCTGATCTATTCAAAGCTGACTTACAAAAAGCGCTTGGATCCCAAAAGAACGTCGGAACCCCGATGCCCTTACACCTTGGGAAGTGGCAGCTATCCGTAAACTGTCTAGCAACAACGAGAAGCAAATGCTTCTTCATGCTAGCGGTGGCGGCATATGGTGCTTGACGGGCCGAACTATGTTACTTCGGACTTCTGCTATAAAGCCTGGTACATTCTTGGACGAGTGGACCAATGAGATATTCTGGGGTCGACTCATTCAGACTGGTGAAGACAGCTTTCTGACTCGGTGGCTGCGTGACAACGGATGGGAATTATTCCACCAGGATGCCCCCGAAGCTGAAGTATTTACCGAGGTCAAGACCGACTCAAACTACATTGGTCAACTTATTCGTTGGCGTCGTAACGGATTCCAAGCTTTCATCATGCAGCTTTTCGTTGATCCCGGGTTTCGAACTATCTACAGAAGAGATGCCTATTTTGCGCGAAAGCTTACGGAGGAGCTGGGTCGGCCGGTTATCACCCTTGTTCACCTTGTTGGCTGGGTTTTGTCTATTATGTACTCACCCGGAGTCTTGTAAGTGGAGCCCCCTGTTTCTCCATTCAATTACTGACGGTAATTCAGTGTGCTCTTCATGCTTTGGTACCTATTCCAAATGTACAGGAGCTATCGATCTTTTCTTCGCCAGTTCCCTTGGGTTGGTGTCAAGAACATTTGGGCCGCCATTGCAATGGATTATTCTTATCTCGTTTTGGACTATTATGGGCTAGTTACTGTAAGCCAAGAGGGCTGGTTGACCCGCAATGATAAGTGAAACTGTTGGTAGCGTTCTTCCGATAGTAATTCTTATTCCACGACTCTTAAAATGCGCTGTGGTAGAATCACATAAAATACATGGTGACGCCAATGCTTACATCAGATAAAAGATGATAGCGTGGTACAAATGCTAGTCCTAAGTAGTATAGAGCTTGACAGTCCTACCGGACTGCTCTGCTTCAGCAAGCAGCTTTCTGTTATCCTTCTTGAGCAAGAACTTCATTAACAATGATGCAACAATACTGAGCGCAGAGAAAGCCATCATAAGCAACATAGCCATAACGTAGCGTGGCCCCTGTGATGCAGGGAAAAAATAAGGGCTCCAGATGTTGCCTAGTTGCGACAGCAAATTGACGATAGCTGTCGCGCATGCTCTCTTCTCGGGTGTTTGATTCAATGACGAAGCTGCCCAGGAATAAACCGCTGCATTGGCAGCAAAAGCGCCGGCGCAGTAGAAGAACGATGCGGCATATCTAGCCGCATTGTTGAGGGTTGCCGCCGAAATGATAAAGCCGATAATGGCGAAGACCATCGGGACGCTAATGTGGTAACCGCGCTCGTTGAATCGATCACTTGAATAAGCTACCAAGAAGGAAACAGCGGCACCGAACAGATATGGGGGGGCCGTGAGAACTAAAGTAATAGTGCGATTGCCGAGATTCATAGAGCGAACGATACTAAAGGAGAAGAAAGGTTAGCGATGGGACCGTAATGCTTTCAAAAGTAGGAAATAAGGGTTGGGACTGACGTGGGAAAGAAGTTATTGAATCCGTAGGCCGTGTGATTGGCACATAGGATGATTACCTGTGAAATATTGGTCAGCGGCCGATTCCTTTTTGAGACGTGTCGTAGAAACTCACAAAGATCCAAGTTCGAATATCCTTGACCGCAAGACCAAGACCATGCCAGACAGATCGGTCGGTTTCGGGGAGAGACACGCGATCCAGGGCAATTCTTTGGACGGCCACCTGACGCTCATGATCTGTCAACAGCCACTTTTGGCTTCCAGTTGTAGACTCAGGAAAGTCTGGAAGCAGGATGAAGGCCAAAATGGCAGCAACAACACTACCGGCACCCTCCAAGATAAAGAGCCACTGCCAGCCATGGAGACCGGCGGCATCTGATAGACCCGCGAATATGCCTGCTGCAATGAGGCCGGAGAAGGCCGTGGCTATGACAAGGCCTGAATAGAGAACAGCAGTCCGAAGGGCGAGCTCTTTGCGGGTATACCAGGAAGAAAGCATGAAGAAAGCCTGTCACCGCATTCGCATGTCAGTGCTGAACTGTGGAACTTGGTGCAGGACCTGAGTCGGATTGAGTCACTTACACCTGGGAAGAACGGTGCCTCTACAACACCAAGCACAAATCGTACTGCAATCAGACCGGGGAAGCTGGTCACTCCAGCAGTGGCAGCCGAGACACAAGACCAGACAATGACGCATGATGGCAGATATATGCTCGGTCGGACTCTTGTAAGGATCATGTTGGAAGGAAGCTGCGCGAGCATGTAGCCAACATTGAGAATAGATACTGCGACGTTGAATTGATTGTTCACAAGACCGAGGTCTGCTTCGAAATCGTCAAGACGAGCCTGCCTATACACAAAGACGATTAGCCGAGGTTCAATTGGACCATTGAAGGGGGCGCATTTAATAAACACTTACGCGATGTTGTTCCTGTCGAGATAGTTGAACATGTAAAGAATCCAGACCATGGGCATAAGTGTCATGTCAAGCTTGCGAACAAGACTCTTCTCGCTCCGCTTCCATTCAGGAGTTTCATGATCAACAGCGCCATTTTCAGATTGTGTGTTCTTCAGATGGTGCTCTTCATGGGACATCTTGGGATGGACGGAAAAATGATTGTCTTGAGGAACCGAAGAGATATTCTTCTCCGTCGACATGTTAACAATGTAAATAAGATTGGACTGTCTGTGTAGAAATAGAGTGGAGAATTTCGATGAACTTGCTGACGAGGTTATCGCGCTGCTGTAGAGAAGATGAGTCTTGAAGTTAGGAATGCTTGATTCATATATCCATAAGCCTTACATGCGGTTCCCACTCTCTCACTCCCACGATTCGATTTCGCATCGGCATGGGGATAAACTTGCGGGGCCCCAGATTAGCCCATCTGGGGTAGCTAGTCAGGTATGGGGAAAAGTGCGGGGGCCCCGTAGTCCGATGATGAGCGACCGGACGCCGATCGGACTACAGATAAGTGGTAGTGTTGACCGATCGGACGTCTCCAAGTCCGACCGGTCACTTTGGTGCCATTCTGACTCGGATTGCCAATCCGATGATAACGTAACGAACGTTGAATGAATTGCATATTTAACTGTAGAGTCTCTTCGATGATAAACGGGACAGATACAACTGCAATACAATACAAATCCATCTAGAACCAAGAAATCAAGAAACAATTATCTGTCAACATGTCTCACACAAACGGTAGCACCAACGGCCACAGCAATGGGCACAATGCCTCTTCCATCTCCAACGCTACCAAGCTTCGTCAGAGGCTGGAATCCAACGATATACTGGTCGCGCCGGGCGTTTACGAAGGTTTCAGTGCACGCATCGCACTCGAGGTGGGATTTGAGTGCCTCTACATGGTAAGATTAGCCTTTGAATTTTCGATTACCTGAGTTTAACTTGCAATGCAGACCGGAGCTGGTACTGTCGCATCCAAGCTTGGCCAGCCCGACCTGGGATTCGCGTCTCTTAACGACATGCGCGAACACGCCGAGATGATTGCAAACCTAGACACCTCTGTTCCCTTGATCGCTGACGCCGATACCGGCTATGGTGGCCCCAATATGGTGGCTCGAACCGTCGCGCAATACCACCGCTCCGGTGTTGCTGGACTCCACATTGAGGATCAAATCCAGACCAAGCGATGCGGCCACCTCGGTGGCAAGGCCGTGGTCGATGTTGACACCTTCGAACAGCGCATCGCTGCGGCTTACAAGACTCGCAAGGAACTTGGTTCTGACATTGTTATCATCGCCAGAACTGATGCTCTGCAAACGCATGGTTTCGACGAGGCTATTCGCAGGCTCCAGGCTGCTGTCAAGGCTGGCGCGGATGTTGGCTTCCTTGAAGGTATTACCTCAGAGGAAGAGGCTCGACAAGTATGCAAGATAATGGCACCCACGCCTATGCTGCTGAACATGGTGGAGCATGGAGCGACGCCATCGTGGACACCTGCTGAAGCCGCGGACTTTGGGTTTAAACTCATCATCTTTCCCTTTGCATCCATCGGCCCGGCCTATCAGGCTATCAAAGATGTGTTTACTCAGATCAAGGAGACGGGTAAGACCGGGTTGGATAAGAAGTTTACTCCCAAGAAGCTTTTCACTATTGTCGGATTGGAACAAGCGACTGCTCTCGATAATGCTGTGGGCAGCAGCCTCTACAGCAAAGTCTAAAGTTCAAAAAGCTTTATCGAGAGTCTTTAGGCTATAGAATAGTATCAGGATATTCCAAGCCTTTGTTACCTTTAGCCTTATACTTATAGAGACACCGATATGTGAGGTTGTTGCATTGTAAAGGTGTGAGACATAACTATCGTCACTGATTCTTGGTCCCATTGCTGGTAGATGATATATTTACAATTCCATGAGTTGAGCTTATATGCGTTAATGCAATTACTGGGTTTTAGCATGCTTTAACACGTCATAGCGAATTTGGCGCTAGCATCATTTCGTCCCCGCCGTATCGGACATCCGAAATGTCTTCCTTTACATACCACTCAGCCTTATCTAAATTTCATCGCTTACTTCTTGCCAACCGTGTCCTTATTTTACCCATCCTCCGCTTATTTTTGGGCTCTCATTGGTTTCCCCTAGGGAAGCCATCGCCCCCGATGCAATCATCCAGAGGGATAGAAGATGAATCTGGACCTGGCCGATCCGATCTTAGTGCCGATCAGGCCGACAAGATGTCCGGTCGCCGGAAGGCGTGTAATGAATGTAAACAACAAAAGGTGTGGACCCTCTCTACATCCCAATATTGCCAACCGACTACCTGGTACTTACTATCCGCATAGCTTCGATGCGACCTTGCCTCTGCCCAGACTGAGTCAGATTCTTGTACTCGATGCAGACGTCTCGGACTTGGCTGTAGAATTGACGACGGCTTTCGCCGAACTAGAAAGCGAAGGTAAGATCCAAATCAATTCATGGCTGAAATTACAACAAATAATTATGCTTACCAAATCTGCAGGCAGTCGAGGGACCTAGAGAACGAAGTACAGAGCTTGCGAGAGCAGTTGCGAGCCAACCAGAGCAACCCATCAAACTCATCCCAGCGTAACGAAATCAACTGGCCAGTTCCAGCATCCGTCGGCACACCTAGTGCAGTGTTTGATACACTGAATCAGGCCGATACTGGTCTTAATTTCTCCCCGGTCAGGCAAGAATCTTCACCAGGATCCATAAACTTCCCACCTGCCACCTTGGGCAGCTCTGTAACCAATCATACAGACCTGCAGTGTCTTACAACTCGTCCTGGGAATGACCCGCCAACTCACCATCGCCCCTCCTTGTTCCCATTGGCACGACCACGAGCACTTGGTAATATCATTCTTCAAATAGAGGAAATTGACGAGTTGTTCAGTATGTAAGTTGATAAGTTACTAGACGCCCTTTAACAGATACCAATTTGTTGCACCTTGCCAACTCTTTTCCTAACCGCTTAGGTACATCAAATACAACCATCCTTACCTTCCTCTCATCGACGAGGAGAAAAGCCCCCACGATTACTATGAAAGATCGGAGCTGCTGTTCTGGGTAATTATGGCCGTGGCAGCAAGACGACAGAAATCCCAGCCGACCCTGCTGCCGCGACTGGCTAGAAATGTAACGGACCTATTGTGGAAAACCCTACGGTCCATGTCATACTCTATCTCGACCATTCGTGCCCTCTGTCTCATATGTACTTGGCCTTTCCCCACAAGCAGCAGCACGTCGGACCCTACGTTTATGCTTGTGGGTACCATGCTGCAAATGAGTATGCAGATGGGTCTTCATTGTGCCCTCGATGCTCAAGACTTTGCCAAGGTCCCATTACAGCTTGATGTATCAGAGCGTTCTGAATGGGCACAGACTTGGGAGGCATGTAACATTGTGGCTATAAGGTTGGTCTTGGCACCGCGCGCTTGTTATATGACCCCATACTGACCTACAATCGTTTCAATTAGTGTGAGCATTGGTTGTGGACTACCGCTGTTTTTACAGATGTACGAGTCCCCGTCGGCAAATCAATTTGAATCCTCTTCAGTTGATTCACGTTTTTATTTTCGCCTTCAGGTAGAAAGGTTCAAGCAGCGTGTTTCCTCATCATTTGCAAAGCCAATGCCGACAGATGCTGAAGGCGCCTTAACACGTGAACGGTTGACCATGTATAATCTACTGAATTCGGACTTGGACGAGCTTGAGAAGCAACTTCCTCAGTTCAGTGGTAAGTATTCGTTCCATGTTCTACAAATATTAGCATCTTCTCATCATTCTGTCAAGATATCGAGACTTGGTATTGCATGGCTGCAAGACTACATCTTCAGGCCTTCTTTCTTTTCGACAATCCTGCAATGGATGGCTACAAAAGCCGAATTGTAGCACTGTTCTCCACGGCCTACAATTTTATGGAGCACAGCCAAACGCTTAATAAACGCCCTCAAGGGTTCTTCGACTATTACCCTTTCTTCTGTTACCAGGCATATGTCAACGCTGCATTCGTGCTGCTTAAAATCCTGACAAATGGGTTTTTCAACACTATCATAGATGTTCAAGCTGGCAAACAACGTCTTGAGTCTGCCATTACAGGACTTCGGCAGATGAGTGTTGTGAATAACGACCTACCAGCCCGGTTAGGTGATATTATCGGCTTCTTTTGCGCTCTTCCAGATCCTGCAGTCGTCGGGGGTGTTACACTCGCGGATTTACAATTAAAGCAAGTCAGAAATAGACTTAGTATGAGCGTGGTACACGATTGCTTGTGGACATGGAGAAGGCACTTTCAAACTCATCAGCCGGACACTGATAGGAGCGACGACATACAAGATAAGTTCCGTTTTAACCTTGTCCTCCAGTACGCTAACACAACGAAGTACGGCCTTTACTATATTCCAATGGAATGCAACCTACCATCGGTACAAGTTCCTTTCAGGTTATAAATAACTGCTTGGATATAGACTTTCTTTTATAGTTTATATTCTGTTAGCTCTATAAACCTAGGGCGAAGTTCAGTCTACATAAGCTTAAGATGGGAAATAATAGCTGGGATAAACTACAGATTAACTATTTACTGTAACCGATAGCGATGCTCCGATAATAGCCCTCCCAGGATGTCTGTACTTATCCACTCAACAGACCGTTTTTATGTCCAATCCATTCTACTAACTAGAGGATGAAGCAATAGCAAGTTGCACTAGGCATACTTATTAAGGTTTCAATGAGCAAGAGTCGACATAACTGTTGCAAACGGCAGTTTGTATATCTCTTATATAGAACTACATTTAACTAGAACGATATACAAAATACAAGGTACATTAATCAAGGCTACCGAGATTCCAAAAAAGGTATAGCTGAGACTTTGTAAAGAAAGAAATATACTAAAATTAAATAGTGACAAGTCGAAAAGTTCTAAAACATCGTCCTCCCATCTGGCAGCATCAATATTGTTGCCTTAATAAGACCTACAGTATACTGAGTCCAACGCAAATGAGTTAGGTCGGTGAACCCACTCGGGTTTACAATCGTCATCACTGTTGTTGATCCATTCACCTTGAGGACTGCTTGCGACAAACCAAATCGTAGTCTTTCCACTGCTAGGCACCGTGAAGTCAAATTCCGCGTTGACCCATCTATTTGTCTGAGATGCACTTGTAGGGTATCTGTTTCCGATCATGTCGTTACCTTGGTAGACGCGGACATATGGGACCAAGCTCTCTCCATCATCTTGGAGGATAGCGTAGTACTTATCCCACTTCCACCTATAGTTACAGTAGAAGGTGGTGCCTGGGCAGGCGTTGACTTGTTGATAGATCCACATTCCCTTGTCGAAGTCGAATTGACCAGTTTGGAAACGATAGGACGAACCACCCTCGTCATTAGGAAGAACCTTAAAGGCTACCGGGTCTTTGCCGCCAGGATTAGGGTCCGCTTGCCATGGAGTGAACTTATCGTCATTGAAACCAAGGGAGGTGTCGTATGAGCAGGTGGGGGCTGGCTCAATATCTGTGTCACAGAAGCAGCTTGTCTCATAAGTTTTGAAGGAGGTTTGATCCGGGCTGAGCTCTGTGACAGTGCCCCCATAGAGGGTGCATTGCGCATTATTCTCGTAGAAGAATGTGACGCAGTTACTCTTCTGCATGCAAGACTTGTAACAGTCGAGGAGAGAGGAGGATGAACCTTCGCCCAGGTATCTCCAACCCTCGGAGGTACTCAATGGGTATCCTTTTGCGCCACATACAGACCCTTCAGGTGAAGGTTTCTGCAGGTTGTTGATGCAGCCGGACGCAGCTTCAGAAGTGGTTGCAGCGGCAGTTTCGCTGGTTGCCGTAGCATCTTCAGTGGTAGGAGTGACATCTTGAGTTGTAGTATTCGCATCTTCAGTTGTAGCGGTAGTTTCTTCACCAGTGGTCGCAGCAGTAGTTTCGGTGGTTGCGATAGCGTCTTCGGTGGTTGCGATAGCGTCTTCGGTGGAAGTAGGGACGTCTTCCTCGATAGGTTCTGCAGAACTGGTGGCAGCCCTGGCTAGTAGATTTCGAGCATCTCTTCGGGCACGACCTCTCGGAACAAGATCAACGACAACTTCAGTAGTGGTCTGAGGAGCCTCCTCCGCATGGGTTGCAGTAAAGGGATCATCATAGACAGGAGGTTCTGGGACGGGGCATTCAGTTGTGGTGGTTGTGTCAAGAGTGGTGCGAGTGGATGGGTAGCTCTCGCTGGTAGTGGTGGTAATGACTGTTGAGAGGGCAGAATCAGTGGTGGTCGGCTGCTCGCTGGCAGTGAGAGAGGCCTCGGTTGATGCACCGGAAGGTTGTTCAGTCGAGCTCGACTCCTTTGTTTGACTCGTAGCAGAGCCAGTTGCGATGCTTGACTCAGTAGTAGTCAAGATGACTGCGGCGGAGCTGGAAGAGGGGCGGCATGGTCCAGCGTCAACCAAGGAGCTGAGGACTGCAGCAATGACAAACGAATGAACGAGAGGGCGAACCATCTCTGCAGCAATTGTGTTGTTTTTTAGTTATTCAAAAATCGCGACAATCTGGTCAAAAGAAAGATGGGAAAGTCTGGATTTAATGGTTATTTTCCTTCTCAATTTGTCCCAACGGTCAGTCTTGTTTAGGCTTGGTCGTTGTGATTGAGTGCAGATCAACTGAAACTATTGATAACTAGTTCGCCTAAATTGTGCCAAGTGCTCCGCTAGCTGACTGTTTTTAGAAAGGTTTGTCAATAGTCTCGACACCAGCTGAGCTGAGCCCGTAAATTCGACAGGGATCATCAGGGGTAACGCCAGAATGATTGGTTCTAAAAGCTCAGCGCCCAGGTAGGAAATTAGTGGCGTTCGGGTACTCCTCCTACCCTACAAAGCAAAGTTTTTTCTTTCTCAGGCCATTTCTTGATCTACAGCAAGAGGATTCTACCAAGGACTTGTCTGGGTGACTGGGCGATGAAGTAGGGTAATCACTGACATGTTGATCTAATTTGTGCGCCTTGATGACTGGACATTGAGAGAAATCAGATAGTGGGCAAGCCACCGAGTAAGGTGAGTCATGAATTCCGGAAATTTATGATTCAAATCCCCAACTCATCAACTTGGGGTCCACGAAAGTGAAGTTTAATGTCAAAAGGCTCATCACTACATCTATGATACGGTAAACTGTTGAAGAGAATTTTCCCTTCAACTCTTATCTCCAACCACGCATGGCTCTCTGCAATAGAGTTTCGGCGATGCGTCACCAAGTAAATTTACGCAAATCCAATCAACCTGAAAGCTTCAGGCAACTTTAAGACCACAGAGGCCATTATAAGTAGATTGACATCTACCCCGATTTCTCATTACTGTTCCAAAACAACAAGCAATTGAAAAAACCCTCACAATGGCCACAGCCTCACTTCACCAGTTTCCCGAGCTTCCGACAGAGCTCCGTCTCCAAATCTGGAACTCGGCTTGTGTTTCACGACAACCGAATCGACACGCTATACACTACATCGACGTGGAGAAAGCGGACTCTTCAATAGGTCGTCTTGAGGTTTTCCATCGCGGCTTCGGGGAGGAGGAGAACAAATCCGCATGCCTGATTGACGCTGGGCTATGGACGGCTTGCAGGGAGTCGCGCGATGTGATAACCAAGCACTGGCTTGCCATTCGGAGCGATTGTTCTGGGATGTTGGCGAGAATGTTAATCAACGTAAATGGCGAGAAGAACGGCCAATGTGTTGTCAGCCCGTTTCGAGATATATTTTGCCTTGAAGCCAGGAATTGGAAAATCGATCCTGGTAGCTCTGAAGCTTGGCAGATGTTCATCAAAGACACTGGTGGCCCCAGCGATGCAGTCAGGCTACCAAACATTCCAGTGGCCAACTACCCCAAACGTTATTGCAGAATTGTCAACATCGCGCTCGAGTTCGATCCATCCTGGGTCGTAGATTTCCCCGAGACCTACGAGGATCTGATGAAAGAGGCCTCTCCACGTGGATTTCTCTCGCGACTCATGTACTACCGATTGGATGGTAACGAGCCTATGTTGAAAGTCTGGCTGATCGATAAGGACACACAATGGTCATGGAATCCGAAATGGGGCATTTATCGGGAACTGCGACCGGATCAAATGATTGACTTCCCAGTTGATAGATTTAGTGACTACGACGGAGATTACATGGAAGCCAGCCTGGTCCTTAGATGCAAATGGTGTACAAACGAGAGATCTGGAATACCTGATGATTACCTACTCAAGATCAAAATGCTTGGCGTCGATTGCGTGGGTATCAACGGTTACGAAGACTATGAGCTAGACCCAGGCTACATGTCGATTTATGACATTAATGAACAGGCCAGGCTTCTTGTGCGTCCCGATAACCAAGCGGAGATGTGCACCAAGGACCATAACCTCGTCAATCGCTCCTTGGACTTGGATTCAGATTTGTATCCAGACTCGGATATGGAATTCTAGTCAACTCCCCCACACTATGACTTGGCCACTGACTCAGTTTGATGGAAGACCTACCGGCAGTGGGATAACCTGCATAATTGACCTTTGACAGAATTCAAACCAAGACCGCTATTCTCCGCGTGAAGAGCTCGCTCGGGGTGATGACAGTGAATGTTGTCCTCAACACGTTAGCTGTCTTGTGCATCTTAGCTGTATTACTTGTTTAGTTCCCTCAACAAATGGATTTCTATCAATACATACAGATTGGGGCAAATGGAAACTTTCTTCATATCTAGCTGCGTGACTTTCTACTGCCTGCACTGCATTATATCCACATTCTACTGCAGTCGCTCCCTGTCCTATCCCATCGTATCCCCCCCCTGCTCTTCCTTTTCTAGGCTATTAGCAGTTAGATACCACTTCTCCCCTTGATCATCAACTTGCCAGTTGAAAAGTTCTTTCACGGCGTCGACGTGTCGGTTGCAGAACCTTCTGATAGCTTGTTATCCTTACGGACAAGAAGCTTGATAGCGTCCTTCGGCTCGTGCTCGTCATCGAAGTCATCGGAAATAGACCCCAATTTCTCGACAAACTTCAAGACAGCTGGCTTCTCTGCAGCAGCTTCCAGAGTCTCCCAGGAAACTTGTAAGTACTCGGCATCGCACGAGCGGTAGACCGTCTCATACTCAAGATCAGGCAGTGGGATCCAGTGAACGTTGGGATCAATGAGCCAGATGTTAGGGTGAAGATCAGGTTCCTCCAGGAATTCCTTAGCCCACCAGCGGATCAACGCTCGTATGGAAAACTCGCTCGAAATGTCAGAACTCGATTCTGGAAAGTCGTTGATCCAACTATAATGAAACTCAAAAGCCATGTTCCAGGTGCCAGTGGGGACTTGCTCTCGACCATCAATAGACGGACCCTCTACTGACATATCGAACAAAGTTCCAGGGAGGAGTCTAGGGAGGGGTGGGATGTCGTAAGCGACACAGAAGATGTCGGTGCTCGGAAACACCATTGTGATCAATTTCTCGTCCTGATCATGGGGACGGAGTCTCATTGGAAAGCTTTCATCGATCCATTCGGCCCTAGGTTGTGACTGCACCAGTTTCCAGTTGTCAAGATCGAAATGGTCGGTGATAATGTGTCTAGACTCTCTGCAAGCAGTCCATAGTCGTATGCCAATGTAGTGCCTCGGATTGGATCATCGCCAGGCCGTTCGAGGGCTCTCAGTTTGACATACGAAAACAGATCGTCGAAGTCTTCAGGCTCTCTACCGAGTCCCCCATCTTCGCGCAAGTCCTCCTCGATTTCGTCAAGGGTAACGTGGTGGAGACCGCAATTGGTGGCCGAGCGTGGAAGGCAAGCCGCTTTCCAGATCATAACTCGGAGCTCGGGAGGCAAAAACGGGAATAGGTGAAATGTCTCGATTGGCGCTGCGAGGCTTGATGGACTCTCCGTGCCTTTTTGAGGAAGAGTGGGACTTCTTGGTTGATCCATGATCTGTGTGGTGATAGGATAGGTTAATAAGATGTTGGGATTCACGGTATTTAAACGCACCTTGAATGCGATCCGCGGACGATGGATAGTGAAAGAAGATATTGAGGGGGTGATGAAGTAAGAGAAAAGAGTCAAGAGAATATTCTGATCTTTTGTATTAGATCAAGACATGTGACCTCTCAGGTGTGGACAAGGCAGTGGCAGTGATGAGCAGTGACACAAGATTCCCTGTGACAGAATAATTCAATTGAAGCTGAACAAAGAAGGATAATACCTGAATTGATTTCATAAACAAAGAGTAAGTTAATTCAACATCTGCTTGTGCTGACTTCCCTGTCCAATAGCAATTTGATGAACAAAGCTCTTTGTTTATTCCCGGTTTCGTGTTTTAGTTTAATAACCATTTCAAGGTGCAAGGTATGAACAATCAATATACACGTTTAACCAACTAAACCAGCCCGTTTGCGTTTATGATGGACTGTCCATTAAACCAATCTTGTTGGCGTTTGTCCTCTGTCCATTTAGGACCAACTCAACACAAGTTTCATACTGAAATGCTTGAAATGCAAGATAATGAGCGGTCGCGTTTCAGCTACATCGCTTGAATATAAATGGATAGCACAACTGCTTTTAAACCACGACTGTATTCAAACTAGGACCTGTTCGCTGCACTCTGGAAATAACTAATATTCAATGGATCATCATTGAATCCTACAGTCCGCAGCTACGTAGGCACTCTCGTTGAGGCTCAAAATATCGGAATGATAAGGATATGGAACTCCAGGGAGGTAAACACTCAAGAAACCGTGAGCGCTGAATTTCTCGTGTTTGGGTTGCCCCCCGACTCTGGCGACAAACTGAACGTGCCGTCAAGCGTAAGATTGGCTGTTATCGTCGGATTGAACGCTGACATGGGTGAATCTGAAGTCTTCCGAGTCTTCGTTGAAGCACGTTGACGATTTGGGCATAAAGCGCCAGTGCACGACAGTCTATTTGGTGGTGCTACCGACTGGCAATTTGGTGTTCGAAAACATTGAGGGGTCAACGAAGTCGCGGTGCGGCACACCTGCCCCACTGATATTTTAAGCTCCTCTTCCAACTTGGCTGGTCGTGAAGTTGAGAAGATCAGGGTACGAATCAACCATTCACTTTGTGTACAGTCTTCTTTGGTCACTTGACTCTCACATTTACAACCGAGGAGGAAATCTGACAGCAGACCTTTATGTCGTGTTAGTAGAGTTGCTATCTGCCGATAGCCTACGAGGCAGTTTCCAGATAAGCGTTTAGATAAGGCATCACTGTCAGCCCTAGTTTCATTTGGGAATAGTTGCGTTACATCCAACGCTAAGCATTGTGGCTTGTTGTTCTTAGCCCCGCCAGGATGACGACCCAATAAACAACACAGAAATAATGAACAAGCTGCCTCTTTCACCTCCGAGTATTTATTGCCTACGAAACTCAAAGATTCTTGTCAGGACTATCAGTCGCGATGGAAGCACAACAACTACCGTACAGGGGAGCTCCATTTCCTTCGAAGTGGCGCCGCAATCATCCACGATCCAAGAATGGGTGCTTGACCTGCCGCTCAAAACGAAAGAAGTGTGATGAAGTGAGACCGATTTGTACGGGCTGCATTCGGTCCAATTTAGATTGTACCTGGCCCACTCCCGAAAAGAGCCAGACGGAAGAACAGCTCAGCTCTCAGATCGATGGCGTTTTGAACGTCAACGACGCTAATCAGGGACTCATCGACACGGTCGCAACCTTTAATGCTGGCCTGATGGTCTCACAAGGCGCCACTACTGCACCGTTAGCGATGCGGGTGGCACCCACATACGGCAACCTGGCCTATCTAAGCGACAGCTCTCGGCCACTTTATCAACAGTACCTGGATTTCACAGCTGAACAGTTAACGCGCGGACCAAGTGAAGATGGCAACCCCTTCATGAATTATCTACTACCATTGGCTGCCAGTAACGAGCTGGTTCTCGATTGCATTCTTGCTATTGGAGGGGCGCATCTGACGGTCAATAATCCGACGGACCGTGGCTTGGAAGTGGCTACACGAGGTCATTACGCAAAGGTCCTGGCCGGTTTGCAGACGCTACTGGCGTATGAGACGGCCCAAATAGCTGCCGGGACGATCGACGGAACTACGTCAACGAGGTCTTCCCAGATTCTGTTGATCCTGCAGCTGCTTTGTGTCTATGATGTAAGCTGCCCACCACAACTTGGCACGTCCTATTTACTGACTCTTCTTAGCATATAGAAGGCAATACTCGTGGCGCAGTCTATCTACACCTCAAAGCGAGTCGTGAATACATCGCCAAGCTCACAGCCTTGTCTCGTACTTACGACGAACTCGAGTACCTACGCGGTTTCCTCTTGGAGATGTACACGTACCATTCTATGAAACTTGCTCTTTCCCCGCGGAACGCGCTTCATGATCATAAGGTGGATATCGACCCATCTGTCCATTCACTCGACATTCTTGCCCCGTACAAATCTCGGGGATACCTCCTTGGTTTTGGGCAACGTTTGTTTGAGATGATACCTGAGATACACCAGCTTGTTGAGGCAAGGCGAGAAGAGGAGAAATCGGGCGTCGAGGTATCTTTGGGCATGAAACAGCATTATGAAAGGCTGTTGGCGAGATTGGAGGCCTTTGATCCATATGAGGAAAACCTTGAAGGTCTCCGTCCTCGTCAAGAACGCGCTGGTGCTACGATGATCTATCAAAATGCTCTCATCGTTTATCTACACTCCGCATTCTATGAAGATTTACTCTCTGACCCTAACATGGCTACAGAGTTAGAGGCGCGCATCGACAAGATGATGCCTACATTCTTCTCTCTTTTTGTCGGGGACTCACCTTATCGTCGTATGTTGCTCTGGCCTGGTGTTATCATGGCATCTTGTGCGCGACGCAGGGAGCACGTTATTGGCTTTCGTCGGGGGTTGGTCGGGAGAGCTACGCGGACGCCTGGCGCTGTGAAGACTGGTGCACGAATGGTAGAGTTGCTGTGGCAGGACCCGGATCCGCGGGCCTTTGGACCAAGAGGGCTGTCCTATATTATGACGAAACACGACGTTAGCATTAGTTTGGGATAGAATAGTCTTGTTCATAAGGATGATATACAGCTCTGGCAGCAGCCTTCAGTATCTTCCTGCTACTAGGAATCATAGCGACATTGATATTTCAAACAGCATCATTTATCATCCTCACTCGAAGACCTGAGAGGTGAAGACCGTCGCGGAGCTGCTAGAAACAGGAATGTATATTGCGCTACTCAATTTGAGTTCCCGAGTTGTATCTGGAGGTTCGAGAATCGGGCGTTTGCCCGCTGCTCGCTGAAGTCGAGCTTCTCGGATCATGCCGACACCAGCATTCTGTGTTTTTGTCTGTCGACGTATCATTCAGATGCACGGGACTGACAAGCAATCCGAAAGCTGAAAGATGATGCATAAAAGTACCCCTTAGCTTATCTCTGACACGACCATCTTCCTTATTCTCCTCCCCCTCCGCATCCTCCTCCACCATCCCCTCCACC